>JAZFAU010000775.1:0-48600 GCA_037178615.1 Dione vanillae
TATATTTTAAATTTTATCCCGCACATGGCAGGCAGAGGGAACTGCAGGAACCATACGAACCTAGTGTATATATATAAATATAATTAGGCAGGCTTCTCGCGAGAGGAAGTTGCTACCTCCCAAGGTAGATTTGCTACTACATGCTACCCACAGAAAAACAGAAACGAATAACTTTATGAAGGATTTCCTTATAAAAATCTTAATTCTAGAAAAAATAACAAGTGACGATTTCAAGTAAAAGTATAACAATTTCAACATAGCACCGTCATTGTCGCCAAGGTCTCCAGTAAAATGACGCCGGCTTATTTCATAAAGTGCAATCGTGATGTACCGACATAAGCGTTTCTTTCTTATCTTATCTATCTTTTTTGTTGCGTTAGGAATTTGAATGTATTATTTTTTCATATTAAATATATACCACTAATACCGTGATATTTAGAGGGATAGTGTTAAAACACTCTTTTTTTTGTTTTCACCTAAACACTTTATCCTGTATATAGCAGGGTAAGCAGAGAGAAACTAGCGATACTCTTTTGGATGATTTCCGCTTTTTTCGAGGCATTGCGTATTGATTTGCGGAATTTAACGCCGGATTTTGCCTAGTTGCCACAGCAAAGAAAACGGAAACGGAAAATCTTCTTCGAGCAGAAATCGACCCCTTAAACCATCGCGTTTACATACTGATGGTCCGCATGTATATTGTCTTTTTTTAACCTTCTTGCCGTATCCTGAAAATAGCATTATATTTAGAGGAATAGTGTTAAGACACTCTATTTCAGGATTTATAATTTGTTAGATAATGCGTGTTATCGGTGACACTCAACACGTTTCTTTATCTTGTATGCGGAAACAATAAGTGGGAATCGAATCTTAATCCTTAAGACGGCGAAGGTAAGCCTAAAAACTCTAAAAATAAATTTCCTAAGACAACTGACCTGACCTTACTATGTACTAACAAGTAGTTTACACGTTTTATGTATGTTAAAAGTATATTATGTATGCCATTTTGCCTATTAACGCGTACTAATAAAGTTACTACTTTAATTATTATGATCATTGCATAATTAAAAAACATTCATAGTAAAGTGGCAGCCTCTTACTTTAACTGCTGTGGGTGTGTGTTTGATTTCTCAGGTAATAATAATTATAAATTGATTGTACTTCAATTGTTTTATTAATTCCAATTCTATTCTTTTTCAATTCAATTTTCCATTTCGTCGGTCTCTGTAAGACGAACGCGGAATATGACCATGAAACAACTTAAGTATACAAGATTCTTATAATGTGTTATGACATAAACATAACATTTTAGGACAACAGCTCCGTTAAACATTATTTCATTGCTTTTATAGTCTTCGTCGTTTAAGATTAACCTTCTTGTAAAAAGACAAGTGATTAAATGTATATATATATATATATATATATATATATATATATATATATATATATATATATATATATATATATATATATATATATATATATATATATATATATATATATATATATATATATATATATATATATATATATATATATATATATATATATATATATATATATATATATATATATATATATATATATATATATATATATATATATATATATATATATATATATATATATATATATATTATATATATATATATATATATATATATATATATATATATATATATATATATATATATATATATATATATATATATATATATATATATATATATATATATATATATATATATATATATATATATATATATATATATATATATATATATATATATACGCGTATATATGTTAGTAACTGTCAATGCCAGAACAATGCCGACTTGTAGAATTTGTTTGATCAATTATCAATTGAACAGCTCAAGTTTAAACATTGCCAATATTTTACACCAATCTAAATTTCTAGATCTTTAAAAGGGTGCCAAGTAAATGGATCTAGGACAAAAACTAGCTTCTCTAAGTGACCGCAATTAAAACACTTCCACAAATAATATATAATGATTATAAATCAAAACAGTGTATTTGTGTTAACGCTGTAAGCTTACTATTTAGTAGTGACCACGCGTACAAAGCCTCAGCTAAAAGCTGCTATAAAGAGAAACATTGTACGTAAGAAAACTCAAAATTACTTTTTAAAACCGACGCCTCATAGACTTCTGTAATATTACCTCCTTAGAAACTCCTCTTAAGAGCAGTTCACCATTTTTGTTATATCTGTTTTAACAAGAACTTCAAAACTGGGAAAGGCGTTGAGGAAATTCAGCGAAGTTCGAGAGGAATATTAAAAGTTTTATATAAAGGAAAATAATATGAAATATAAGAACATTATTGTTTTATTAACATACTATATTATTGTTATATATTATATAATTTAGAGGCAGTAGTAGCACAATGGTCGTCTGATTGTAAAAGTGATAGTTCTAACTTTGATTAGACTCGGGTTAAAAGTTTTAGTATCAAGTATCAATATCTTTATTTTTTTAGCTTCACGCTGAATTCTGCATATAGCAAGATATGCCATCAGTGTTGAAACATTCCATTCTCCACTTTTCACATTACGAGAAATTGTGTTGACATGCGGAACGACAACGTAGTTTACTTAAGTGAGGTAAATTAAAATAATTCAATCTCCTCAAGTGGGAACTGAATCACAACCATCGTGTATACAGATGACAGATGTTCTTCCACTGCGCCATAATGACAAAAAAATTATTATTTTACACTTATTGTTACATAATATAAAGTTGACTTTTTAAAAAATAAAACCGACTTTTGTGTGTTGATCTTTCTTGGACTTTCTAAACATACGTAAAGTGCTCGTTTGCATTCGATCGTCCTGCAACGTTATCGCATTCAGCAAATCTCAAATCTTTAAGTAGACCGTTTTAAATGTATATTGAAGCGAAATTAATATAAAATGAGACCTTTTATTTTGTTTTAATATATATATATATATATATATATATATATATATATATATATATATATATATATATATATATATATATAATATATATATATATATATATATATATATATATATATATATATATATATATATATATATATATATATATATATATATATATATATATATATATATATATATATATATATATATATATATATATATATATATTAAAACAAAATAAAAGGTCTCATTTTATATTAATTTCGCTTCAATATACATTTAAAACGGTCTACTTAAAGATTTGAGATTTGCTGAATGCGATAACGTTGCAGGACGATCGAATGCAAACGAGCACTTTACGTATGTTTAGAAAGTCCAAGAAAGATCAACACACAAAAGTCGGTTTTATTTTTAAAAAGTCAACTTTATATTATGTAACAATAAGTGTAAAATAATAATTTTTTTGTCATTATGGCGCAGTGGAAGAACATCTGTCATCTGTATACACGATGGTTGTGATTCAGTTCCCACTTGAGGAGATTGAATTATTTTAATTTACCTCACTTAAGTAAACTACGTTGTCGTTCCGCATGTCAACACAATTTCTCGTAATGTGAAAAGTGGAGAATGGAATGTTTCAACACTGATGGCATATCTTGCTATATGCAGAATTCAGCGTGAAGCTAAAAAAATAAAGATATTGATACTTGATACTAAAACTTTTAACCCGAGTCTAATCAAAGTTAGAACTATCACTTTTACAATCAGACGACCATTGTGCTACTACTGCCTCTAAATTATATATAATATATAACAATAATATAGTATGTTAATAAAACAATAATGTTCTTATATTTCATATTATTTTCCTTTATATAAAACTTTTAATATTCCTCTCGAACTTCGCTGAATTTCCTCAACGCCTTTCCCAGTTTTGAAGTTCTTGTTAAAACAGATATAACAAAAATGGTGAACTGCTCTTAAGAGGAGTTTCTAAGGAGGTAATATTACAGAAGTCTATGAGGCGTCGGTTTTAAAAAGTAATTTTGAGTTTTCTTACGTACAATGTTTCTCTTTATAGCAGCTTTTAGCTGAGGCTTTGTACGCGTGGTCACTACTAAATAGTAAGCTTACAGCGTTAACACAAATACACTGTTTTGATTTATAATCATTATATATTATTTGTGGAAGTGTTTTAATTGCGGTCACTTAGAGAAGCTAGTTTTTGTCCTAGATCCATTTACTTGGCACCCTTTTAAAGATCTAGAAATTTAGATTGGTGTAAATATTGGCAATGTTTAAACTTGAGCTGTTCAATTGATAATTGATCAAACAAATTCTACAAGTCGGCATTGTTCTGGCATTGACAGTTACTAACATATATACGCGTATATATATATATATATATATATATATATATATATATATATATATATATATATATATATATATATATATATATATATATATATATATATATATATATATATATATATATATATATATATATATATATATATATATATATATATATATATATATATATATATATATATATATATATATACATTTAATCACTTGTCTTTTTACAAGAAGGTTAATCTTAAACGACGAAGACTATAAAAGCAATGAAATAATGTTTAACGGAGCTGTTGTCCTAAAATGTTATGTTTATGTCATAACACATTATAAGAATCTTGTATACTTAAGTTGTTTCATGGTCATATTCCGCGTTCGTCTTACAGAGACCGACGAAATGGAAAATTGAATTGAAAAAGAATAGAATTGGAATTAATAAAACAATTGAAGTAAATTCAATTTATAATTATTATTACCTGAGAAATCAAACACACACCCACAGCAGTTAAAGTAAGAGGCTGCCACTTTACTATGAATGTTTTTAATTTTGCAATGATCGTAATAATTAAAGTAGTAACTTTATTAGTACGCGTTAATAGGCAACATAAAACGTGTAAACTACTTGTTAGTACATAGTAAGGTCAGGTCAGTTGTCTTAGGAAATTTATTTTTAGAGTTTTTAGGCTTAACTTCGCCGTCTTAAGGATTAAGATTCGATTCCCACTTATTGTTTCCGCATACAAGATAAAGAAACGTGTTGAGTGTCACCGATAACTCGCATTATCTAACAAATTAGAAATCCTGAAATAGAGTGTCTTAACACTATTCCTCTAAATATAATGCTATTTTCAGAATACGGCAAGAAGATTAAAAAAAGACAATAGACATGCGGACCATCAGTATGTAAACGCGATGGTTTATGGGTTCGATTTCTGTTCGAAGAAGATTTTCCGTTTCCGTTTTCTTTGCTGTGGCAACTAGGCAAAATCCGGCGTTAAGTTCCGCCAATTAATACGCAATGCCTCGAAAAAGGCGGAAAGCATGCAAAAGAGTATCGCTAGTTCTCCACTTTTCACATTACGAGAAATTGTGTTGACATGCGGAACGACAACGTAGTTTACTTAAGTGAGGTAAATTAAAATAATTCAATCTCCTCAAGTGGGAACTGAATCACAACCATCGTGTATACAGATGACAGATGTTCTTCCACTGCGCCATAATGACAAAAAAATTATTATTTTACACTTATTGTTACATAATATAAAGTTGACTTTTTAAAAAATAAAACCGACTTTTGTGTGTTGATCTTTCTTGGACTTTCTAAACATACGTAAAGTGCTCGTTTGCATTCGATCGTCCTGCAACGTTATCGCATTCAGCAAATCTCAAATCTTTAAGTAGACCGTTTTAAATGTATATTGAAGCGAAATTAATATAAAATGAGACCTTTTATTTTGTTTTAATATATATATATATATATATATATATATATATATATATATATATATATATATATATATATATATATAATATATATATATATATATATATATATATATATATATATATATATATATATATATATATATATATATATATATATATATATATATATATATATATATATATATATATATATATATATATATATTTAGCTTCACGCTTTATCCCTCACATGGCAGGGTAGGTAGAGGGAACTGCAGGAACCACACGAACCTAGTGTTAAGACACTCCGTTACTTAGTCCCTGCTTACTCCGTCAAGGTCTGGTAAGCGCGGTGTTGATTTCCGTCACCTAACACACAGTGCCTCGAAAAAGGCGAAAAGCGGAATGTCTTAACACTAGGTTCCCACGATTTCTGCAGTTTACTCTACCGTGCTATGTGCGGGATAAACTATAAAAAAATACTTAGCAAAAACAAAAATATGTTTGAATGTAACATCAATAACGAAATAAGTAAACAAAACCTTCTTAGTCCAATATACTCGTAATAGTGAATTAGAAAGGGAACCTTTATAAATCTTTTCCATGTGTGTTAATATCTAGGTTTGAAAGAGCACGGTTAATATGAGGCAAGTAATTTCGTACGTGACCTCTTGCGACTCAAGAAAACCAATTATGGGGTACGATTTGTCCTTCATTTGAGGGCTACATTATAATTGCGAATTTTCTTCTCTGTGATATCATAAGTAGAATTGTATAGTAATTAACCATATATTTATAAACTTGGAATTATCAAGTAAAGTACCTTTTTACGCTATTTTGTTAAGTGAACGAGGCTGTTGTCTTAACAGTTTGGATTGGTCGTAAACGCAGTTGTGAGTTTGATTTCGATTCTAGGTTAAAAATATTGTGTTTTTTTTTAGCTTCACGCTTTATCTCGCACATGGCTGGGTAGGCAGAGGGAACTGCAGGGACCTTGGGAACCTAGTGTTAAGACACTCCGTTGCTTAGTCTCTGCTTTCTCCGTCCCCGTTTTCCGCCTTTTTCGAGGCATTGCGTGTTGAGTGGCGGAACTCAACGCCGCACTTTGCCTAGTTTGCCAGAGCGAAGAAATAGAAAAATCCATCTTCTCCGACTGAGGATCGAACCTAGTAACCGTCGCGTTACAGGCAGACGTTGAGCCTCCGCGCCACGACGGTTTTCTAGTTTTACATTTTATCGTATTTAGTTGGGTTAACAGAGTTTACATAGTTATTATTAAGTTACTTTAGCTTAGTTAATTCTGCTGATAGTTAATTCTATCTACCAGATATATGCTAATAATTTAAACAGGTGTTTAACTGCTAGATCTCAGTCTCAAAATTTGTTCTTTATATGACAAGGACCATATTTCCTATCTAGGCATTGGCCCTTAGACATCCATAACCTGAGAGGCTGAGGATGCGTTGCCAACTCTATTGTTATAGAAGATGTACACATTATTTTTAAATACCCCTAAATTGTATTGCTCATGGAAAACCTGTAAAAAATCTTATATCTAGAAAAATATTGCTTTAACTTATTCAAGTTAAAATCAACCGATTGTAATATTTATATATGACACAGTGACACAGATGAAAACCCCAATGTACTGTTCCGTTTAATTCGACTCCAGGGAAATCTATGTTCTATTGCTACTTTAAATCCGTTTTTTGTCCCGACCTCAGAAAGGACATGGAAACTATTGGGTTTTCGATTACTGTTTATTTTGTTCATTTGAACATCAATCTCATACGTTAGAGATATTATACTGTATTAAATTAGATAGACGAGGGCCGTCGTGGCGCAAAGGCGTAGTGTCTGTAAACGCGAAGGTTTGTGGGTTTGATTCACACTCCGGGATTTTTCTATTCCTATTTTCTTCGCTCTGGAAACTAGGTAAAAGTGCGGCGTTGTGTTCCGCCACTCAACACGCAATGCCTCAAAAACGGTGGAGCAGGGAAGAAGAAAACAGGGACTAAGCAACGGGGTGTCTTGACTCTAAGTTCCTCCAGTTCCCTCTGCCTACCCTGCCATGTGCGGGATAATGCGTGAAGCTAAAAAAAATATAAATTAGATTTTTTTATACAAAGAATATAAAAGGCATAGTAGGAATAGAAAAATAAGATTCCTGACACAAGAGTTGAGTCTACAAAAAATTTTTAAGCTTGATGATAAAAAATTAGAGGAGGATGGTTAGTTAATACAGATATATGAAAACACATTTAGAACTAAGTATCAAGAGTTGACACTGTTCTTGCGGTTCCCTCTGCTTACTCTGTTCAGATCGAGATAAATCGTTAAAAAAGGATTATTATTATCACTCGGCAGGATAGGCAGAGAGAACTGCAGAAACCATAGGAACCTAGTATTAAGGCACTCTGTTGCTTAGTCCCTGCTTTCTCCGTCCCTGCTTTCCGCCTTTTTTGAGGCATTGCATATTAAGTGGCAGAACTCAACGCCACGCTTTGCGTAGTTGTCGGAGCGAAGAATATGGAAATAGAAAAATCCGTTTCTCGTGAGTAGGAATCGAACCCACAAACCGTCGCGTTTACAGGTAAACGCTACGCCCCTGCGCCACTACGTTCACTTACTCAGTAAAGTGATATAAGTGTTACAGATTAAAATATTCCCTTCGATCGTCAAAGTGAAGGCGCGGTCCTTAACAGACACTGATTGGTGACCGTTGAGTGAGTAAGCGTTCTGTTCTAAATCCGTTTGATGATGTCGTTTATATCGGATTTTGACAGGAATTTTTAGACCAATACGACGTTTTATATTTCAAGGTGTTTTGTATTTTTTACTATATGTTTCTTTTTGAATAGGTAAAATAATAATAATACAAAGATATATAAGATATAAGCTACATAATATATGTATAAAATTAAACAAAAACCTGTTTTGGCACAAAAAGATGTGACCAAATAACTTCAAAGGTGTTAAAAGACACGTTAGCATGTAATTTTATGCATCATTCAAAAGTACTCTTCAAGTATCAAAGCGTAGCGTTTAAGACGTTAAACTATTTTTAACCCCCTTCCAGCTTCAGCTTCAGACGACCACAAAATTTACATGTTAATTATCTTTTGTTTCCCATTTTCTTGTGAACGGAAAAAACTTCATGAAATTTCAGCACTTTTTGTCTAATTTATATTTAAAATATGTTCTCCTTTTGAAGCGTAATGTATATATTATGTAATTTATTATTTTTTTTTTTCACAAATGGCAGGATATGTAGAGGAAACCTAGTGTTAAGACTCGCCTTTCCACGCCAATTCTCCTTTCATCTGCGATTGCGGGTGGAGTGGCGATACAATTTACTTGGCTTATTAAACGAAAACCAAGTAAATCTTGAGTAATAATTATGTTAATAAACAGATTTTGTTCACATTAATATTATTTCCTAAAATATACAAAAATTTTCAGCGTGTTGACTTGTCTGACTACTAGACGATCCTCTGTTAGGGACAGTCACCATATAAAGGAGCAACATATAAGCATCTTCATATATTTTTCGACAATGACTTTAATAATCAGTGGCTCGACCAAACTCTGTGCCCAAAAATAGAAGACCAATCCAAATCCAGTCATGATGTAGACCTTCATGTTTTAGCTGGATCTGATGTTTTGGAGGTAAATTAAAAAATAATTATCTAATACTTAAGTTTTTTATTGAGGATCATCCTGGCGCAGAGATGCAGTATCTGCCTGTACGACAGTTCGTGGGTTCGATTTCCATTCGGAGAGGATGGGTTATTTCATTTGAGATTTCAATACTCAGTAGTGCGTTTTTTGTCAATTATTGATACAGTAATAGTAACACTGTTACATGAAGTATCTACAATATTTTTAATAAACAAAAATATGTTTGCAATAGCTCATAATTTAAGAAAACTTTTCCTTTTTTATGTAAATTTATAACTTCAGGGCCAAGAGAAGTGTTTGGGAAAAATAAAAAATAAAAAGGGGAAAAATAAAAATATTATAGAACAAATATAACCCTATAGTAACGAGTTATTTTGATGTACATACATACACATTTACTAACATATGTACGTATATATTAGTATAATTTAAACATCACAGGTTGTAGCAAATCTTTGGGGAAATACCGTATCCACTTATTCGTTTGTTGGAATCGTATTTACAAATAATCCCACGCGGGCGCAAAATAAGGGTTGTGGTATAAATCTTTGAAACATTATTAAATTATGCAACATTATGTAAGGGAAAGTGAAGAGTGAAATAGAGTTAGTAGCTGTAGCTTTAGTTATGGGTTCGAATCTGTAATTGAAATTAGTATTTAATTATTATTAGCCTTTTTTTTTGTTTTGACTACAAATTTGAGGATCGTGGGTTTAATTCCCCGTTTAGGGCAATGGTTTCCGTTTATAGAATTTGGCACACTGGGGGTCTGATACACTTAACGGTCTGCTCTCAATGTATTTCTCAGAACGTAGGATGAATAATTTACAATATAAAGATATTTTTTTCTCATAAACATTTTCAACAACCGAATTTGAACCCAAACACTCAGTTTCTTTCACCAACTTCACCTCTACGAAACATGTATACAGGAAACCTAACCGACAAAATTTCTCGTCCACTGCCAGTGAATAGTTAGCGTCGCCCCCAAGAGTAACAAGTTGCTTTAAACTTTCACACTAACATTGTCCGGCAGTTGTTTAAGAAATGTTTCGAGATGGATTGCAAGCTAAGCTCTTTGTATTTGAAGCTGTAATACTTTAAGAAGAATGTATTACTATTAATTTAACTCTATGTCTTTTCTAATTATTAGAGACAGCGTGTCTTAACACTAGGTTTTCTTTGCCAATTTTGCTAACAGCGGGACATAAGCGTGAAATTAAAACAAATAAATTATTTAAAATAAAAAAAATATAATATAAACAAATTAAATTTATCGAAATAAACTAAATAGCCGTCGTGGCGTAGAGGCGTAGCGTCTACCTGTAAACACGACGGTTAGTGGTTTCAATTTCAACTGGGGAAGATAGATTTTTCTATTTCCATTTTCTCGCTCTGGAAATAAGGCTAAGCGCGGTGTTCAGTTCGGCGGCAAAAAGGCGGACTAAGCAACGGAGTATCTTAACGCTAGGTTCTTATGGCAGGTCCCTTTGCCTATGTCTTTGCCATGTGCGGGATAAAGCGTGAAGACAAAAAAATACAAGAAAGCAAAAAACACTTTAAAAAAAATCTTAAACGTTTTAATATGTTTTCTTAAAGTATAAATTTAAATAGTGTAAATATACTTATATCACTTTCATAACTTTGCATATGCCATACAACTGTTAATTTTGATAATTAGAGCACGTAATATAGAGTTAAGTTTAAAATCTATTTAGCTGTATCGTCTACGTTTATCGATTTAACAGATGAATATGCCACTTTAAACATATTTATTACAAAATTTAATTCATAAAAAATAACCAATTTTTAATATTCTTTCCTTTAGTTAAATTATACAACATTATTCATATTATCTATATTAACTAAGGATGCCTTTTAAATGAAGGAGATGATTTTATCATGCAAGATCGCTTCAAGCTTAGCATTCGATTATATGTTGATATCCTACGTTTTACGTAACTTATAATACTAGTATATTTGACCTCGAAGGCGATGAAAGCTATTATTTAATGTGTCAAGTAAAAAAATTAGTGCTTAGACACTCCGTTCTATATTTTTCAAACAAATTTAAAATACTCTATGTTAAATAATGACATTCCAAGCCTTGTTTAGCCTTCAAAGAGCAGGATCTTTAAAGAATAAATTTTCTAAAGTAGAGATCGAACCCCTCTACCATCACACGTCAATACACCAAGATGGTCTCAATTTCACCAAACCAGTAGAAATTTAATAATTTAAATCAAAATGTTCATATCAACTTAGCTACATTCCTCTTAAGTATGCAAAAAGCTGTCTAAGTCCTAACAGCAGTTAGTAGAATTAAAAAATAAGATATAAAATATGATATCATCATATTTAAACGTAACGTTTCAACTCGCACTCGCAGCTTCACCGGAACCCGAGTTGCAGGAAGTGAGCTTATCTGCCTCTCAATTCTACCCACAGTTTGTAATGGTACAAGTCACAAGCTTAGCGAGAAATTAAATTAGCCTTAAGAGAATTGCTGTATGAATTTTAATCAATTCAAATCAAATCAAAAAATCTTTATTTGGACATACATATTGTACAAATCATTAACAAAGATATGTAAAGTAACTAAAGACAAAAATAATGTGATGCCCAAATTGGTGAGGTGAGCTTCAACGCTGGTATTCTGTGGTCGCCAGTAACTACGTATGTCACGTCGCAGGTAGCGATTTTACTAATTTTACTAATTTGTATACGTAAGCTGTAAGTGGTTTAAAATCAATTACGCTATTATAATAGTGAAGTAAGAGATGAGGTGCAAAGAGTGTTTTTAACATTAACTGCTTTCTGAGGAAATAATATAATTTTTGTCTTCAAATGAGAAATTATTAACACACTCGATCATTGCGTCGATATGCGTATCATTATTTATATTGTTATACATACGATAACAGTAGCGCCTGCCTTTAAACGAGACGGTTTGTGGGTTTGATTCCCACTCGGGCTAAGTAAGAGCGGCATTGAGTTCCGCCAACACCCAACGTCTTGAAAAGGCAGAAAGCGGGGAACGAAGTGTCTTAAAACTAGGTTCCTACTGGCCATGGTTTCTGCAGTTCCCTCTGCCTACTCTGTTATGAGCTAAATAAAATGTAAAGCTAAAAAATTTTAAAAAAATATATTTATCACCACATTTATCGAAATAATTAATTAATTTCGATCCCTGGAAATGAATTATCTCTATTTTACATAAGTGCAGCTTCCACAAAATGTAGCTTCAGTGCCTTTAGAATATGACGTTTCTGATGCATGCAAATGAAAATGGGTAACGACAACGATTAAATATAAGGTCTGCCTTAACTTGCTCTATAATAATATATATAAGATAAATAGAAAAGCAAATAAACAACGGTCAGAATCCTACAACTTGTACCACTCTTTTAGACACGCCGTATGTTATATGTGTCTACAACTCCAGCAGAAACGTCATTACGAGACACAAAAGGCGACATAAATTTTCACTTTCATGTAATTTCAATGGATATCAAAGCTTCGGTGTTTTAATTAAAACATTTTAAATTTCTATTTTCTTCAAATGTAAACACGTTTGTGGTGATGATGACTTATTTCGGCTTAATTTTGAGTTTTGGATTATTTTTCAAGTACTATTTATACTTGTATCATTTTGATAATTTGTGCTAACGAATGAATGAAAAGTGATTCGTTTTTATATATATATATATATATATATATATATATATATATAATATATATATATATATATATATATATATATATATATATATATATATATATATATATATATATATATATATATATATATATATATATATATATATATATATATATATATATATATATATATATATATATATATATATATATATATATATATATATATATATATATATATATATATATATATATATATATATATATATATTATTTATTGTTTGTTCATATATGGCAACCCCGACTAGTTTAGAGTCTTGTGCGAACACCCCGCGCGAGCGGTCAGTAGTAGTAGTAGTTGTCGAGAAGTAGTAAAAGGGGCACGTGAGACGGCCGACGCGAGCGCACGTCCTTCCTGAATCTAATATTAATTAGCGGTGTGATTTTCCCTCCTCAGCCTTATTTGATTTCCCTTTTGTGTATTCCCTCTTGATATTGAACCTGACAAAGACAAACCTACAAAAGATAATAGTGCAAGTAACCCCTAGTGAAGAAGACTCAAGTGATACATTCCATGGCGGCCGGGAACAATCAGTGTTTGTGTTGTGAATCATGAAGATAAGGTACTGTACAATTTCTATTATCCTAAAACCGACTATAAAGTAAATAATTAATAAATAACCTCCCCCTCAGCACGCTTCCACAAATGCGGCACACCCTACCCTATATTATTCAATATACATTTTCTGTAGCAGGGCGTGGTTTCACTATATACTATATACATTTTTTGGTAGCAGAACGCAGTTTATTATATTCATTAAATACTACTATATACATTTTCTGGTAGCAGAGCGTGGTTTCGATCCACGGACCTCTGGGTTATGGGCCCAGCACGCTTCCACTGCGCCACTCTGAGTCCCTTTCATTACAGTGTTATTTTCCCGTTTTGGTATTTGGCTCTTAATTTGGTACCTAACGCATAATTACAATATAATTTGATTTCCTAACCTTTTAAAACGTGTTCGCATCGAGTTGTTTAAAATATAACGCAGTCGTGGGTAGAATCATATCGTCGCGCGCTCGCCTTGCCGCATACTACGCGTTTTATTCGAGTATGCTCGTGAATTATATTTTATTATAAATAATATTATATGAAATTTTTATACATATAATATTGAGTATATAATTGTGTAGGGTGAATGTATAATGTGTAAAATATATAAATAAATATTCAATATAATTTTATATATTAAATATAAAATATAATAAATACACATAATATGGTTACATATATTTTATAATATTACGCCTATACGTTATTACCTATCCCGTTTTAAATTATAATTGAAGTTAGTTAAAATATTTTAATATAATTTCCTTAAAAAACTAACTTACTTTAAAATATTATCCCTACACTTTTATTGTTACCCTTTTTCCTTTTATTTTTATTTAAATGAAGTTTAAGCCTTAATTGTAGTCATATTATATATCATAGTATTTTATTATATTGCGATATAGTAGATTGCTCGACGCGTAACTGGTTTCTTATCTCGCCAGATGTTGTGGATTCATTGTTTATTACGAGTTTATTATTTTTTTTAATATTTTAGTTGAGTTATTTGTTTACTTGATTTCTGATTTCGCCCGTTGGTAGTGGGTTCATTGTTTATTACGCGTTTATTAATTTTTAATATTTTAGTTCAGTTATTAGTTTACTTGATAATTTAAAATGGCTACTCATGATGAAACAGTAAAATGTTCCTTATATACAGAAAGCGCAGAATATAGAAAAAATATAGGTGTGGTACGCTTTGTTTCCGATTGGATTGCCGTTTTTTTTTAATAAAAAAAAAAAAAAAAAAAAAACAGAAAATGTATATAGTAGTATTTAATGAATATAATAAACTGCGTTCTGCTACCAAAAAATGTATATAGTATATAGTGAAACCACGCCCTGCTACAGAAAATGTATATTGAATAATATAGGGTAGGGTGTGCCGCATTTGTGGAAGCGTGCTGAGGGGGAGGTTATTTATTAATTATTTACTTTATAGTCGGTTTTAGGATAATAGAAATTGTACAGTACCTTATCTTCATGATTCACAACACAAACACTGATTGTTCCCGGCCGCCATGGAATGTTTCACTTGAGTCTTCTTCACTAGGGGTTACTTGCACTATTATCTTTTGTAGGTTTGTCTTTGTCAGGTTCAATATCAAGAGGGAATACACAAAAGGGAAATCAAATAAGGCTGAGGGAGGGAAAATCACACCGCTAATTAATATTAGATTCAGGAAGGACGTGCGCTCGCGTCGGCCGTCTCACGTGCCCCTTTTACTACTTCTCGACAACTACTACTACTACTGACCGCTCGCGCGGGGTGTTCGCACAAGACTCTAAACTAGTCGGGGTTGCCATATATGAACAAACATAGCCCCCGCCCTAAACATCTAATGTTTACGAGAAAATGGGAGTAGCTAACTAATAGGTAGACGAACTAATTTGGTTAAGACTCTCTTTAGGATACCTGTCGATGTCTTAACATCGACCACACGCACAACGCTATCTTTACCAGGATAAATTTGGGAAATGCGACCACGTCGCCACTGTAAAGGGGGTAAATTATCATCTTTTATGAGGACTAGCTCGCCTACTGTTGGAGGATTCACTGGATCAGTCCACTTCTGCCTAGTCTGCAGAGTGTATAGGTACTCTAACTGCCACCGCGACCAAAAATGTTGAGTTATCTGTTGCACTACTTGAAAACGGGTTTAAACGAATAATTTTTACATTGTTATAGGGATACTCCGGCAAACCACTAAGAGGTTGGCCAATCAAAAAATGACCAGGCGTCAAAACTTCTAGATCGTTTGGTCATTAGATAAGGGACATAACGGCCGGGAATTTAATACCGCTTCAATTTTAGCAAAAATTGTAGTTAATTCCTCGAATGTTAAAGGAGTTTCATAATCGACCACCGACTCTGATGATTCCTTCTTTGTCAAGAAAGAGTGAGAGTCGTCTTAGGGAAGACCGCAAGGAAACGCCACGTTTAACAAACTCAGCTCATCAGAAAAACAATAAGACTGTACTATTTTTACTAATACAGGAGTGCACGCTTTCTTTCTTGGGTAGATAAAGATACAGATAGCTCAACGGGTAAGTTTCGGGTTTTATTTACAAATCTAAACATATAACAGGTCACGCCAATTAATTTTGTAAAGGAACTAAAACGTTCAAGTAAGAATAATGGATCAGGTGCAGGTAAGGAAGTAGTGGTTAACAAACAACGAAGTCCGGGAAGATTAGGATCAGAATCAGTATTAGACTCTGCAACGGGCCACTGGGTGTGAGGAAGTAATAACCAGGTACAGGACCACCATAAATAATTTTTAAGTAAGGTTGATGCTGTTAATCCACGGGATGCACAATCGCTCGGATTCACATTACCAGGAATATGCCGCCACTCTGATTGAACTTCTGAGCAGGATATCTGGGAAACTCGATTGGCTTCAAAGGTTTGTAAGTTATGAGGAGGGGTCTTAAGCCAGGCCAACACAATTTTACTATTGGTCCAGGTAGTGATGGAGTCTAACTGGATTGACTTTCGTAATTCAGGGACGACATGATTAATTAATTTAGTAAGCAGGGTAGCACCAAGTAATTCTAATTTAGGTATAGTCAATCGGGTACGTATAGGGGCAACTTTAGTTTTAGAAATTAGGAGATGAACTGAACACTGGCCTGAAGGATTTTCTGCTCTTAAATACACTACTGCGGCAAAGGCGGATTCTGAGGCATCACAGAAACCATGTATGGAATAGGAAAAGGAACTGTCAGTAAAGACACGCCGCGGGATTGAAATATCTTTAACACACTCAAGGTTTCTAATAAAAAGGTTCCATTCTAGGGTTAGCTCAGGGGTAAGTACATCATCCCAGGAAAGGCCAGACAGCCACAATTTCTGTATAAATAATTTTGCTTTTAATACAACAGGGGATATCCAACCGCAAGGATCATAAATTCTGGCTATTAAGGACAAACCTTGCGCTTTGTGACTGTCTCAGAAGGTTGAAATGAAAAAACGGTAAGTAAATGCATCACTGGTGGGGTTATAAAGGACACCGAGGACTGCAAATGTTTGAGGGTTATCAGGATCTTGAAAAGAGTGAGACAGCTGCAGATGATCTGAAGGTAAGTCTGCGAGAAGTTCAGGTTTGTTACTAATCCATTTCCTAAGCTCGTAACCACCACAAGTCATAATATTCTCAAGTTCAGATTTAAGGATACGAGCATTTTCAAGGGAATCCGAACCAGTAAGACAGTCATCAACGTATACATCATTCTCTAGGACTGCGGCAGCTTTGGGGTAAGTATCACGTTCCTGCTCAGCTAACTCTAATAATGTACGCATTGCAACGTAAGGACTAGAACGCAAACCATAAGTTGTAGTATTTAGGGAATAGGTGAGTAAGGGATCAGAAGGGGATTCACGCCATAAAATAAGTTGGTATTTACGATCATCCTGATGTACCCACGACATACGGAACATCATGCGTATGTCGGCCACAAACACAACGACATGCTTACGAAAGTTAAGGAGGATTAGACTAATGTCCTTTTGTAATTTAGGACCACTATGTAGGCACTCATTAAGTGAGATACCGTTAGACGAGGGACAACTACCATCAAAAACAACACGTATTTTAGATGTGTCTCCGGTCTTAAAGACACCATGGTGGGGAATAAAGTAATGTTCACTGGGTAAGGGGAAGGGATAAGCACTCATATGATTTAACTCAATATACTCACGCATAAAAGAAATATATTTATCACGTAATTTAGGGTCCGCGGTTAAACGCTTCTCGAGGCCAAGGAAACGACGGATAGCTGTAGGTTTAGATTCTCCAAGAGTAGGTCGATCGTTCAGGAAGGGGAGTCTCACAATGAACCGACCGTCAGTGTGACGGGAGGTTGTACTTTTAAAAAATATCTCACACACGTTATCTAAGGGGTTAGCAATCATAGGTTGAGGGGTCTCTTCGACCTTCCAGAATCTCTCGATGAGACGGGATAAGGATATTCCAGTCATAGGGGGCTCCAATTCACCATAATCGGCAGCGACTGGACCACAAACAATATAACCAAAAATTGTAGATAAAGCAGTAAGGCCGTTAAAGTTAAATATTTTATCTTGTAATAAAAGCGCGCCGAACACGTCAGCACCCAATAGTATATCTATCGGGCCAGGCTTATTATAGGTAGGGTCAGCAAGGAAAAATCACTACTAGGAAAAAACACAGACTCAGGGAACTCAAACTCAGGATGCGTACCGGCAATCACATCTATAACCATAGCAGAGGTTGACACCTCAGGGAAGGAATTATACAAAGGTTTAAAACACAGGGAAATAGAACCACGGGAAACCACTAAAGGAATATTACCTATGCCACGTACAGGGGCACAGGAGGGGGAGATGGTCAAATTGAGGTAATTAACAACAAGATCGGTTTTAATGAGGCAACCCTGGGCACCGGTATCACATAAGGCACGCGCTTCAATAAAATAGCCACTAGCAGTTTTAACGTGTAATTTAACAGTAGGCAATAATATAAGGGAATTGGGTGAGATATTAAGGCAAGGGGAAGGGGGAGTAATACAAGTATCTAGCTATGTGGGTCTATCTTCTCTATTATAGGAATTATCACGATATCTTATAATATTTTCAACCTGTCTATTATTTTCAACCTGTCTAGGTTGGGGCGGAGCATTTTCTCTGGGGGGAGAAGCTCTCTGGGAATGTCGTTGGGGGGAGCGCTGGAGTTGCGAAGGGGAATATTTCTTATGCTGGCCCCCGCCCATATGGGGACCGCGGGTAGAAGAAGGATAGGTACGCGGATAATTGCGTTTATTAAATTTGGAATTATAATTATAATTGCGATTGGATGAGGTGGGATACACTGGGTTACGGGAATCATTAAAACATAGCATAGTGTGATGGGATGAGCGACCGCAGGTTGAACATTTGTAGTCCCGCTTGCACATAAGAATTGAATGTTTGTCCAAACACCTATAACATAACCGGGAATGTTTTACAAATCCCGATCTATCTCTAGGATTCATAGCTCTAAATTCGGGACATTCACGGAGGTAATGGGAAGAGGAAGCACACAGATAACATTTTTTACTATTATTTATTACAGGTAACATTTTTTGTCTATTATCTAATATAGGGGAGGGAGGAGCCGCAAAGTAAGTATGTTTAGGTACAGTACTTTTAAATTTCGTCAGGTTAGAATCTACAAGGGAGGTGTTGCCAACGTTGTCATGGTGACGACATTCGTCTTCCAAAAAAGTAGTAAGATTTTTAAAGGTAGGTAATTCATCAGCGTCACCGCCATAACAACGCTCAAAACGAGATTTCAAATCAGAGGGAAGCTTAGTCAAACATATATGTACTAACATATAAGACCATGAGGAGACGGGTAACTCTAAACGTTCTAAACAGCGATAGGCAGTTAACAAGGGGTTCAAAAGGCCGCGCGCAAACCTGTAAATTTATTCGAAATCTCCGGCAGGGTAAGTATCTGGGTTATGTAGGTATCAGCAAGAACCCGTGTATTGTGATACCGCTGTTTCAACAACTCACGAGCAACTTCATAGTTGCCTTCTTCACTAGGGGGTTCACGGCCGGCATGGAAGTATATTTATACTATGTTTGTTCATATATGGCAACCCTGACTAGTTTAGAGTCTTGTGCGAACACCCCGCGCGAGCGGTCAGTAGTAGTAGTAGTTGTCGAGAAGTAGTAAAAGGGGCACGTGAGACGGCCGACGCGAGCGCACGTCCTTCCTGAATCTAATATTAATTAGCGGTGTGATTTTCCCTCCCTCAGCCTTATTTGATTTCCCTTTTGTGTATTCCCTCTTGATATTGAACCTGACAAAGACAAACCTACAAAAGATAATAGTGCAAGTAACCCCTAGTGAAGAAGACTCAAGTGAAACATTCCATGGCGGCCGGGAACAATCAGTGTTTGTGTTGTGAATCATGAAGATAAGGTACTGTACAATTTCTATTATCCTAAAACCGACTATAAGGTAAATAATTAATAAATAACCTCCCCCTCAGCACGCTTCCACAAATGCGGCACACCCTACCCTATATTATTCAATATACATTTTCTGTAGCAGGGCGTGGTTTCACTATATACTATATACATTTTTTGGTAGCAGAACGCAGTTTATTATATTCATTAAATACTACTATATACATTTTCTGAGTCGGGGTTGCCATATATGAACAAACATTTATATATTTTTGATTTTAAAATATTTTAGTGAGTATTATATATAACCTTTTTCTTTTTTGTTGTTTTTTAGGTCAGTGAAGTACATTGGCTATATTTTAGACTTTTAAGACTAACCTTATGTAGAACTAGTAGAAGATAAAAAGAAAAGCCACAATTAAAATTATGGAATGTGATTAGCATATTTTTTAGTTTTTAGCTTCACGCTTTGTCCCGCACATAAGAGGCAAATGGAAATACAGAAATCGTAGGATCTAGTGTTAAGACATTCCGTTCCAGTTTTTGCGGTTTTTCCAGGCATTGCGTGTTAATTTGCGGAACTCAACGTCGTGCTTTGCCTAGTTGCCAGAGTGAACAAAATGAAAAAGTAAAAAATCATCTACCTGATTATTAGCTAACAAGAAATTAGAATAGAACATTTACTCAAATTATAAGAAATTAGAAAATAGCTCTTGCATTAAGATTTGAGCATATTTTTATACTTTTTAAACTGTTATCTTTCTAAATCTAGTATAATCCATACTAAGTCTACTTATATACGCTTCGCTGGAAGCGATCAAACTTCGTATTTTTTCTTAGTACTTTTTATATTGTTAGTAGTGGATTTATACTTTAAAAATTATAAAAATATTTATAAAGCTAACCTATATATAATCTTTGAGCGACGGAAATTTATTAAAATATCCCTACAGAGGTCCTAACAACCCAATTAGTTGTATAAAGCATACATCTAATACAATGACTTGACGACGATGACGACACAGAGTGAAGAAAGATCGAATGGCTAGAAGTAAATAGCGGTCAAAGCGTTTGGACAATTTTCCAGAGGTGCGAATCCCGCTTTGCTTTCTATAAGTAGTTTTGAAGAGTGTGATAAGCATTTTTCGTTTAAATAAAAAAAGCCAAAGATCTGACACACCTAATGTTAAATCAAAATAGATGAGACAACCAAAAAAAAACCAAAAAAAGGTATCTTTAATAATAATTACTAAGCATAACGAGCAATTTTTGTTGTCATATAATAATCTAATACGTGGAATATAATATCGTCAACTTCAAAGAAAATTAATAACCCATGGCCTTTTATAAAGTACACGTATATAAGTTGCGTGAGTTCACTTTTCCCGTAACAAAATGTAAAATATCTTTTTTTTCTGTATATTTATGTTTTGAATGTTTTTGAACAGATTAATTACCTTTAGTAATTAACAATGTTTTTAAAGTGGCTTAAAAACTTAACTTAAAGAGGACCGTCGTGGCGCAGAGGCGCAACGTCTGCCTGTAATGCGATGGTTTCTGGGTTCGATCCCCAGTCGGAGAAGATGAATTTTTCTATTTCCATTTTTCTTCGCTCTGGCAAACTAGGCAAAGCGCGGCGTTGAGTTCCGCCACTCGACAAGCAATGCCTCGAAAAAGGCGGAAAGCGAGGACGTAGAAAGCTGGGACTAAGCAACGGAGTGTCTTAACACTAGGTTCCCACCGTCCCTGCAGTTCTCTCTGTCCACCCTGCCATGTGCGGGATAAAGCGTGAAGCTAAAAAAAAATAAACTTAAAATACGGTTTATCCCGCACATGGCAGTGTAGGCAGAGGAAACTGCAGGATCCATACGAACTTAGTGTTAAGACACCCCGTTGCTTAGTCCCTGCTTTCTCCTTTCTTGCTTTCTACCTTTATCTAGGCATTATGTGTTGAGTGGCGCAACTCAACGCCGTGCTTTGCCTAGATGGTTGAAGAAAATTTATATTATTTTATTAGATTTATAAATAATTTAAATTTTAGTGAGAGTAAAGTATAAATATTTATGTATGTGTATATTACGTATGTTTTAATGAGTGGAACTATTTCCACTTGAAAAAAAATTAAAGCTACTAACAAGTACCTTTTTATTTTACATACTAGATCCAAACGATATATAAGGAATATATCTTCAATATATTCAAATTATCTATAAAATTGTGTTCGAGACAGCGAATGTTCTATAATGAATTGATATTGGCAATGCACATGAGCACAATGAAGACTTCGTTTATAAATATTTGACGTTTTATTTGGTAACTATTGCTTTCTAACGCTAGAGCGTTCGTTTTGATCTTGCAATATGAAAATATTGGAGTAATTTCAGCATATTTTTTGACATATCTTTCATATTTTTTTTATATTTATAATGTATTTGTGATCAGTTTCATATTGTATAATTTGTATATAGAATTACTTGTAGATTGACCAATGTTCGCCGAGATGGACTGTTATTTTTTAATCATTTTAGTATACTCTCCCTGTCATCATAACGACGAAAAGGAGCATTCGTTACTTTTTGGGACATAAGATCTTTTCATTTAATTTCGTCTAAAACGGTATAGTAGTCTTTGAGTTTACTCAACACAACCAAACATACGAAACGTAACTTTTAATTAAGTGTAGATTTACCTATATAAATGTTTGAGTTTAAAGTCAAAGTTTAGATTTTGTAGTTTATAATTTGAGTTTCTTTAAGTGACCAGTGATTTAAAAAAGAGATTTTATTAAATAGTTATTGTTAATGTTAGTTTAAAATAAAAGAGTGACATATCACGGTAATTATATAAATTGAGGACCTTAGTGGCGCAAAGGCAAAATATATATATATATATATATATATATATATATATATATATATATATATATATATATATATATATATATATATATATATATATATATATATATATATATATATATATATATATATATATATATATATATATATATATATATATATATATATATATATATATATATATATATATATATATATATATATATATATATATATATATATATATATATATATATATATATATATATATATATATATATATATATATATATATATATATATATATATATATATATATATATATATATATATATATATATATAGGCTACGTAAATAGAATAAAATGGATTTTAAAACCACAACACTTGAAGTTAATTTTGATTATTATACTTTTTAAAATTTTTATGATATCTATTTTGGACAGTCTGTTCCACCTAGGACTGCGTGCCTTAAGTTATACCTTTATTTTGTATACATCTCTTTTTTATCACAGATCATATATGCTTCTTATTTAGGATATGGTTATTTATACACCATTCGACTGTAAATTATTTACACTGTCCGTTTGCATTTTCTGTTTTCGTCGTAGCTCCAGGCGTCAGTAGCCATTGTTACATATATATAGATAAATCCGCTTTACTTCTAAAATCCTTTATAATGAATCTACCTCATCATATTTGCTGTAAGGTATGGAAATCGAAAAGCTCACTCACCGTTTTAGTATTAGGATATCAAGTATAGAAGCTTTTCACACAATACGACTGTTGCATAATTGTTTTTTAAGACGTTAATGTAAAGACAGTATATGCATTAAATTTTTTTGTGAAACTTAACGCTGGTTTTTTTTAGCGTATTTATCTTATAAAATATTATAAATCATCAATCATGTACAATAAATCATCGTTACATTTCGTTCCAAGAATACTATTTTAATTCTAATTATATAAATTTACTTACTAATTTATATTACGCGCGGAGACGGAGAAAGCAGGGACTAAGCAACGGAGTGTTTTAACACTAGGTTCCTATGGTTCCTGCAGTTCCCTCTGCCTACCCTGCCATGTGCGGGATTAAGTTTGAAGCGTGTTATATTATATAAATTTTAGATACTGCTTGTTTTGCACAAATGGCGGAAAACGGGTAACAGAGTATCTTAACAAACTTTCTAGGGCCTAAAAAGAAAATAATACAGCATAATTATAGTAAAAAACATTTCACTGAAATATTATACATATAATACGTGAGGATCATCTTGGCGTAGCCTCAGCCCTGTAAACGCGACGGCTTGTGGGTTTGATTACCACTCGGCGAAGTTGCATTTTTTTCTTTTCCATTATATTTGCTCTAGCAATAAAGCAAAGCGCGATGTTGAGTTCCGCTGCTCAATACGCAATGCCTTGAATAGCGGCGAGTGTTACCACTAGGTTCCCACGATTCCTTCTGCCTACCTAGCTATGTGCGGGCTAAGCTTAATGCTTGAAGCTATAAAAGATGAATATAATAAATCGTTTACAGTTCCTAATTATATTAATTTAAGCGTGAAGCCGAAGCTAAATAAGCAATTTATAATACTGAATGTGAATTTAAATATACAATAAATTGAGAATATTTTCTAGGTTACTACAAAAATATTGTAAGCAGAGAGTACTCCTGTTTGAACCTCTGTATTTCGCATTTCTTCTCTATCCCAAAAGACCATCTCATTCTACAATTCTTTGATCTATGCATCATCATTTGGGCTGTTACATATCAGCCATACAGAAGAAGTTTTGCTTAACAATTATTATTTTTTTTTCATAAAAAACAAGACAAAAAAGTCTCAGGTGTGAAAGAATAATTAAAAATTAAGTTTCAAATTGTCGACCCAGATTTTTGTCCTGAATCAACAGGACTTAGCGTTCTACTAACGTATTGCTTGTTTAGGTTAGATGACTTTATTACAGGATGTTTGTTTGCCAAAAGATATTTGCGTTCTTAATTAAATTTATAATTACACAAACAGAAGAGTTTGATAGGATTATGTTTAAAGTAGCCGGATGTAAGCGATCAGTGCATATATATATATATATATATATATATATATATATATATATATATATATATATATATATATATATATATATATATATATATATATATATATATATATATATATATATATATATATATATATATATATATATATATATATATATATATATATATATATATATATATATATATATATATATCGTGGCGCAGAGGCGTAAGCGTCTGCCTGTAAACGCGACGGTTACAGGGTACGATCCCCAGTCGGAGAAGATGGATTTTTCTATTTCCATTTTCTTCGCTCTGGCAAACTAGGCAAAGCGCGGCGTTGAGTTCCGCCACTCAACACGCAATGCCTCAAAAACGGCGGAAAGTGGGGACGGAGAAAGCAGGGGCTATGCAACGGAGTGTCTTAACACTAGGTTCCCACAGTCCCTGCAGTTCCCTCTGCCTACCCTGCCTTGTGCGGGATAATGCGTGAAGCTAAAAAAAAAAAAAAAAAAATATATATATATATATATAATGGCAACCCCGATTAGTTTAGAGTCTTGTGCGAACACCCCGCGCGAGCGGTCAGTAGTAGTTAATAGTAGTTGTCGAGAAGTAGTAAAGGGGGCACGTGAGACGGCCGACGCGAGCGCACGTCCTTCCTGAATCTAATATTAATTAGCGGTGTGATTTTCCCTCCCTCAGCCTTATTTGATTTCCCTTTTGTGTATTCCCTCTTGATATTGAACCTGACAAAGACAAACCTACAAAAGATAATAGTGCAAGTAACCCCTAGTGAAGAAGACTCAAGTGAGACATTCCATGCCGGCCGGGAACAATCAGTGTTTGTGTTGTGAATCATGAAGATAAGGTACTGTACAATTTCTATTATCCTAAAACCGACTATAAAGTGAATAATTAATAAATAACCTCCACTTCAGCACGCTTCCACAATTGCTGACCCCTACCCACTATTCAATATATATTTTTTGGTAGCAGAACGCGGTTCATTATATTCATCATATAATATATACATTTTCTGGTAGCAGAGCGTAGTTTCATCCCTCTGGGTCCCCCCTGATTAGAGCGTGGTTTAATCCCTCTGAGTCCCCCTGATTATAGCGTAGTTCATGCCCCTGAGTCCCTTTGATTACAGTGTTATTCTCCCGTTTTGGTATTTTGGCTCTTAATTTGGTACCTAACGCATAATTACAATATAATTTACTTGATTTCCTAACCTTTTAAAACGTGTTCGCATCGAGTTGTTTAAAAAATGGTATTGTATGAGGTTTTTATACATATAATATTGAATATATAATTGTGTAGGGTGGGTGTATAATGTGTAAAATATATAAATAAATATTGAATATAATTTTATATATTAAATATAAAATATAATAAATACACATAATATGGTTACATATATTTTATAATATTGCGCCTATACGTTATTACCTATCCCGTTTTAAATTATAATTGAAGTTAGTTAAAATATTTTAATATAATTTCCTTAAAAAACTAACTTACTTTAAAATATTATCCCTACACTTTTATTGTTACCCTTTTTCCTTTTATTTTTATTTAAATGAAGCTTAAGCCTTAATTGTAGTCATATTGTATATCATATTATTTTGTTGTATTGCGATATATGTAGATGCGACGCGTCCCTGAACTTGACCGTAACTGGTTTCTTATCTCGCCAGCTGTTGTGGATTCATTGTTTATTACGAGTTTATTATTTTTTTTAATATTTTAGTTGAGTTATTTGTTTACTTGATTTCTGATTTCGCCCGTTGGTAGTGGGTTCATTGTTTATTACGAGTTTATTATTTTTTTTTAATATTTTAGTTGAGTTATTTGTTTACTTGATTTCTGATCTCGCCCGTTGGTAGTGGGTTCATTGTTTATTACGCGTTTATTAATTTTTTAATATTTTAGTTCAGTTATTAGTTTACTTGATAATTTAAAATGGCTACTCATGATGAAACAGTAAAATGTTCCTTATATACGGAAAGCGCAGAATATAGAAAAAATATAGGTGTGGTACGCTTTGTTTCCGATTGGATTGCCGATACCTCGGAACTTCTTGGCACTTCTGAAATACCTAGATTATTAGTTAGGTTCAAGGATTTAGATTCTTATTGTAATTTATTTGTAAACGCGTCCTCAGTGCTCCTGGGTGGGTTAGACCCGGCTATCGATTACCAAGAAATTAGTTATGTAAAAAAAGAAGTGCGTTTAGTAAATAAGAAAATAGACGACCTCCGGGTGCGTCAGTTAGAGTTGTGCCCACCTGCTCCCGTAGTTGATCCTGTCATGGCCAGTACACCCGTAAGAATGAGTAGTAGAAATATTACTGAGCGAACTCCTTATAATAGATTACCTGATTTACCTATCCCTAAGTTTGATGGACGCCCTGACTCCTGGATAAGTTTTATTGATCAGTTTGACAGTGTAGTAGATTCCCAACACCATTTAACCCCCACAATGAAATTACAGTACTTGGTTGGATCCTTGGCAGATGAACCTAAGCGGTTGTTGCTACATTTAAAAATTGAAGAAGGCAACTATGAAGTTGCTCGTGAGTTGTTGAAACAGCGGTATCACAATACACGGGTTCTTGCTGATACCTACATAACCCAGATACTTACCCTGCCGGAGATTTCGAATAAATTTACAGGTTTGCGCGCGGCCTTCTTGAACCCCTTGTTAACTGCCTATCGCTGTTTAGAACGTTTAGAGTTACCCGTCTCCTCATGGTCTTATATGTTAGTACATATATGTTTGACTAAGCTTCCCTCTGATTTGAAATCCCGTTTTGAGCGTTGTTATGGCGGTGACGCTAATGAATTACCTACCTTTAAAAATCTTATTACCTTTTTGGAAGACGAATGTCGTCACCATGACAACGTTGGCAACACCTCCCTTGTAGATTCTAACCTGACGAAATTTAAAAGTGCTGTGCCTAAACATACTTACTTTGCGGCTCCTCCCTCCCCTATATTAAACAATAGACAAAAAATGTTACCTGTAATAAATAATAGTAAAAAATGTTACCTGTGTGCTTCCTCTTCCCATTACCTCCGTGAATGCCCCAAATTTAGAGCTATGAATCCTAGAGAAAGATCGGGATTTGTAAAACATTCCCGGTTATGTTATAGGTGTTTGGACAAACATTCAATTCTTATGTGCAAGCGGGACTACAAATGTTCAACCTGCGGTCGCTCATCCCATCACACTATGCTATGTTTTAATGATTCCCGTAACCCAATGTATCCCACCTCATCCAATCGCATTAATAATTATAATTCCAAATTTAATAAACGCAATTATCCGCGTACCTGTCCTGCTTCTACCCGCGGTCCCCATATGGGCGGGGGCCAGCATAAGAAATATTCCCCTTCACAACTCCAGCGCTCCCCCCAACGACATTCCCAGAGAGCTTCTCCCCCCAGAGAAAATGCTCCGCCCCAACCTAGACAGGTTGAAAATAATAGACAGGTTGAAAATAATATAAGATATCGTGATAATTCCTATAATAGAGAAGATAGACCCACATAGCTAGATACTTGTATTACTCCCCCTTCCCCTTGCCTGAATATCTCACCCAATTCCCTTATATTATTGCCTACTGTTAAATTACACGTTAAAACTGCTAGTGGTTATTATATTGAAGCGCGTGCCTTATGTGATACCGGTGCCCAGGGTTGCCTCATTACAACCGATCTTGTTGTTAATTACCTCAATTTGACCATCTCCCCCTCCTGTGCCCCTGTACGTGGCATAGGTAATATTCCTTTAGTGGTTTCCCGTGGTTCTATTTCCCTGTGTTTTAAACCTTTGTATAATTCCTTCCCTGAGGTGTCAACCTCTGCTATGGTTATAGATGTGATTGCCGGTACGCATCCTGAGTTTGAGTTCCCTGAGTCTGTGTTTTTTCCTAATAGTGATTTTTCCCTTGCTGACCCTACCTATAATAAGCCTGGCCCAATAGATATACTATTGGGTGATGACGTGTTCGGCGCGCTTTTATTACAAGATAAAATATTTAACTTTAACGGCCTTACTGCTTTATCTACAATTTTTGGTTATATTGTTTGCGGTCCAGTCGCTGCCGATTATGGTGAATTGGAGCCCCCTATGACTGGAATATCCTTATCCCGTCTCATCGAGAGATTCTGGAAGGTCGAAGAGACCCCTCAACCCATGATTGCTAACCCCTTAGATAACGATGGTGAGATTTATAAATAAAACCCGAAATTTACCCGTTGAGCTATCTGTATCCTTATCGCGTTAGCGCGTAGCGTTTCCTTGCGGTCTTTCCTAAGACG
Source organism: Dione vanillae (assembly GCA_037178615.1). Lineage (NCBI taxonomy): Eukaryota > Metazoa > Arthropoda > Insecta > Lepidoptera > Nymphalidae > Dione > Dione vanillae. The sequence goes on from JAZFAU010000775.1 coordinate 29,303, forward strand.
ACTCTCACTCTTTCTTGACAAAGAAGGAATCATCAGAGTCGGTGGTCGTTTATGAAACTCCTTTAACATTCGAGGAATTAACTACAATTTTTGCTAAAATTGAAGCGGTATTAAATTCCCGGCCGTTATGTCCCTTATCTAATGACCCTAACGATCTAGAAGTTTTGACGCCTGGTCATTTTTTGATTGGCCAACCTCTTAGTGCATTGCCGGAGTATTCCTATAACAATGTAAAAATAAATCGTTTAACCCGTTTTCAAGTAGTGCAACAGATAACTCAACATTTTTGGTCGCGGTGGCAGTTAGAGTACCTATACACTCTGCAGACTAGGCAGAAGTGGACTGATCCAGTGAATCCTCCAACAGTAGGCGAGCTAATCCTCATAAAAGATGATAATTTACCCCCTTTACAGTGGCGACGTGGTCGCATTTCCCAAATTTATCCTGGTGATAGCATTGTGCGTGTGGTCGATGTTAAGACATCGACAGGTATCCTAAAGAGAGCCTTAACCAAATTAGTTCGTCTACCTATTAGTTAGCTACTCCCATTTTCTCGTAAACATTAGATGTTTAGGGCGGGGGCTATGTTTGTTCATATATGGCAACCCCGATTAGTTTAGAGTCTTGTGCGAACACCCCGCGCGAGCGGTCAGTAGTAGTTAATATTAGTTGTCGAGAAGTAGTAAAGGGGGCACGTGAGACGGCCGACGCGAGCGCACGTCCTTCCTGAATCTAATATTAATTAGCGGTGTGATTTTCCCTCCCTCAGCCTTATTTGATTTCCCTTTTGTGTATTCCCTCTTGATATTGAACCTGACAAAGACAAACCTACAAAAGATAATAGTGCAAGTAACCCCTAGTGAAGAAGACTCAAGTGAGACATTCCATGCCGGCCGGGAACAATCAGTGTTTGTGTTGTGAATCATGAAGATAAGGTACTGTACAATTTCTATTATCCTAAAACCGACTATAAAGTGAATAATTAATAAATAACCTCCACTTCAGCACGCTTCCACAATTGCTGACCCCTACCCACTATTCAATATATATTTTTTGGTAGCAGAACAAGATATATATATATATATATATATATATATATATATATATATATATATATATATATATATATATATATATATATATATATATATATATATATATATATATATATATATATATATATATATATATATATATATATATATATATATATATATATATATATATATATATATATATATATATATATATATATATATATCCACTTTTAAAATGTATATATGTATATACATTTGGAATAAATATAATATATTAAAATTATTATTTCGATAAAAACTGTCAATAAGAAAACCTATCTAAGATTTTCCAGAAACATTTTTTAATATTTTTATTAAGGCGTTTTTATTAACATTAAGAAGTGAAGCAAAGAACTTAGTGCCAAGACACTCTATCTTTCATTGTTTTACAGAATCTGAGATATTGCTATTTGAATCATACCTGGTATGGCATAACACTGAATTTTGAACCTAAACCAATATCTAAGTAAATTCCTCTACACTTTTATAACTATAACACAATATTTAACAAAATTAAATAAGAATTTTCTATTAAAATCCTTGCTCATACAAAAATTAAACGAAGGCTAAACATTAAATCTGAATTGAAGTAACAGTATACAGAAGGTCGTTAAGAGTTGTTAGAGGCGCGCCCTTCAATGTGAGTAATGATGTGGGCGTGACGAAATTAAAACTTGGATACACGGATTTATGTTAATGTGCAATGTTTTTGCCCTTTTTGTTTTTAAAATTATTAGAAAAGAACGACACTATGACGTGGCGAAAATGTGGTGGTTTTGGGTTCGATTTTTATTAAGAAAATGTTGTTTTTTTGACTCGAAACTTGGCTTTGATAGAGCTTACAATGTCAATGTTAAAGTTAGGTGAAAAGCGAAGAATGCTGCAAAGTAAAATAAAAAAAGTCAGAGGATGAAGTAATCATTAATTTATTAGCTTCATTTTATTACTGTGTTCGATCCCCAGTCAGAGAAGATGGATTTTTCTATTTCCATTTTCTTCGCTTTGTTGAGTTCCGCCACTCAACACGCAATGCCTCGAAAACGGCGGAAAGTGTGGACGGAGTAAGCAGGGACTAAGTAACGGAGTGTCTTAACACTAGGTTCTTATGGTTCCTGCAGTTCCCTCTGCCTACCCTGCCATGTGCGGGATAAAGCGTGAAGCTAAAAAAAAAAATATGTCGTTGTGGCGCAGAGACGTAGCGTATGCCTGTAATCACGATGGTTGGTGGATTCAATTAAATAAATAGGAAATACTTCATTTCCATTTTCTTCGCCCTGGCAACTAGGCGAAGCGCGGCGTTGGGTTCCGCTTCTCAGGGCGCAATGCCACAATAAAAAAGGCAGGAAGCGCGTAACAGAGTATCTTAATACAAGGTTCCTGTGGTTCCATCTGTCTAACCTGCTATGTATGGGATAAAGCGTGAAGACATAAAAAAGGCCAAAATTTATTGTAATATGAAACATTAACACAAAATCAGTTTCGCTTCATATAAAAATGCCATATAATGACTCGAATTATGGTTATAGTTTTATAAACTTCTCGAAGAAATTTTAATATTTTATATATAGATGTTAACATGCAATGCTTCGAAAAGATGCGGAAAGCAGGGAACAGAGTGTAGTGTCTTAACACTAGGTTCCCATGGTTGTTGTTCTTGTAGTACTACAATACTTTGCAAAAAATTAATGAAAAAATCCAGTAAGTATGAATTTATTTTTGATTTAATAGGTCAAGGAGCATTGTTGATTCAAACAGTTAATAGGTTAGCTCTGAAACAACTTAGGGAGGGAAACGCAAATATTCTACAAAACGACTATTTTGCACCCCATTAAACATTGCAACTTTGTTTCCACTGGAAGTATAGCGCCATGCAATGCTTGTAACAATGTTTGTTGACATACAAATTGATTTACCTTAGTAAGTGAAAAGATTTTTCTCTTGGTGAGTAGTTTTTCTGTATTATTAGTATGTGTGAGGACCGTCGTGGCGCAGAGGCGTAAGCGTCTGCCTGTAAATGCGACGATTTGAGGGTTCGATTTCCACGGATTGGAAAGACGGATTTTTCTATTTCCATTTCTTCGCTCTGGAAACTAGTCAAAGCACGGCGTTGAGTTCTCCACTCAACACGCAATACCTAGAAAAAAGGCGGAAAGCGGGGACGGAGGAAGCAGGGACTAAATAACGGAGTTCCTATGGTTCCTGCAGTTCCCTCTGCCTACCCTGCCATGTGCGGGATAAAGTGTGAAGCTATAAAAAATATTATGTGCTATGACCTATTCATTAGGTAGTTTTTTAATTTCCTTTTGTTATGATTTTTTTTTACATTACTTAAAACTAGATTTAAAAGATAATGTATGCATAGATTAATAACAGTGGACAAGGCAAAAGTAATGCAGGAACCGCAGCGTTTAACGACCTGTACCTCCTACCAACCTATTTGACTACCCTGATAGGGATAAAGCGTGAAGATATGTATATATGTATGTATGTATATAAATATAATTTCTTAGTAAAAATATAACTGATAGTTGCAAAAAAACCATATTTTCTAATAACACTGGACGGCACTCCTAATGACAAGAGCGTTGAAAATTAATTGTGGGGTCCTAAAAGAAAATTATAATGCTTTTATTTAACATTGTTTGTGACCAATTAAACGCGTTTATACTTGTTTGCTATTTAATGGGAAATCGTTAGGAATGACCCGTAAATGATTTAAAGTTCCGTATATTTTTTTTATGAAATTTGATGTATATTGCAGATTAATTACTTTAGATGAATTCTGACCACAGGTCAGTTTTCTTATATGTAAGTATTTACCAATTATACACACACACACACACACACACACATATATATATATATATATATATATATATATATATATATATATATATATATATATATATATATATATATATATATATATATATATATATATATATATATATATATATATATATATATATATATATATATATATATATATATATATATATATATATATATATATATATATATATAAACTTTATAATTTTGATTTTATATAAATATATATTAAAGAGACAAGATGATAGGCCACATTAACCTTCACATATACATAAGATTGAATTACTTATGTTTGTTCATCACTTGTAGAATAATGTAATTTCGTATAATGGCACAAGTTTTGTCGTAAAAGAGAGTAGTTCTCCGCATTCCGATCCGGCTAAGATTTGTTTTCATTACATTTCTCTTATAAGTTTGTGCTTAGTGTTGAACTAGTTATCATCATAGGCCTTGCATATATATATATATATATATATATATATATATATATATATATATATATATATATATATATATATATATATATATATATATATATATATATATATATATATATATATATATATATACATATATATATATATATATATATATATATATATATATATATATATATATATATATATCTATATATATATATATATATATATATATATATATATATATATATATATATATATATATATTATATATATATATATATATATATATATATATATATATATATATATATATATATATATATATATATATATATATATATATATATATATATATATATATATATATATATATATATATATATATATATATATATATATATATATATATATATATATATATATGCAAGGCTATTAAACGCTTTATGTGTCATTTTTTTTGTTAACCTCTATATTGCATTTCATTTATCTTCTCGTACTTCTGTTTCATACTCTTTCACAGGTTGTCACATCCTTTGCTTATAATATTTCTGTATTTCTGTCTGTCATTTCAATGCAATAAACAATATCTAATTTTAAAAATTAAAACGCAACGGCATTCGATTCCACGCCTTTTGCAAACCGTGTAAGTGCTTTGACCACTAAGCCATGCTTTCATCATCACGACGTTTGAAAGTATATTTATTGTAAAATATTTTAAAAAAATGGCAGAAAATGTTGAATACAGGGTCTAAATAAAAGATTTCCATTGCCTTGCTATGTACGTAAATTGAGATTGAAAAAAACAACTTTACGATCTAAAACAACAACAATTATCGAAAGTGAGTCCATTTCCATTAGAGCAATTAGAGCATCACTTCCAATAAGTGCTACTTACTTTCTGTGGAAATAAACGATGCATTTTTCATACTTAAATGATTAAAATGACTTTCGATAGACAAATGTCAAGAGGTAATTATTGAACAAAATGGAACGTAATATTCATTTTGTAAAAACCAGAAGTATAAGTACAGCAGTACAATTGTAAGTCAGAGCGCTTGCACGGATTCCACGGGGCGCGGGTTTAAACTCTGCTGCGCTCAAGCTATTTATATATTTCCTTTAAGTATTCTTCTATGTTTAGTATTTATTTATACATCAAAAATCATAAAAATATGTCATATTAGCAATTATAGACGTTATTCAAAACATGGAACCACCAAAACCACGATGGAGACTTATATTTTTATTATTGGAGGGCTTCCTGGAGAATGAGAAGAATGTTTTCTCTAAGTATATTTTCTTTTCTTAATGTGGATTAACACTTTAAAAATCACAGGAAAATTTAATTATTCTTAATTATTGCAATACAATTAATAACAATGCAAAATCAAATTTTCCATCTAACATGACATTACATGAACATATATTATGTTCAGGATTTCGCAACCAAATGAAACCGCGTAGCAAATCCTATTCAGTTTAATGGCCAAAGTTGAATCGTTACGCGAGATTAAAGTACTTCTGTGATTGACAAACATACATACATACATATACATACATACATATACATATACATATACATATACATATACATATACATATACATATACATATACATATACATATACATATACATATACATATACATATACATATACATATACATATACATATACATATACATATACATATACATATACATATACATATACATATACATATACATATACATATACATATACATATACATATACATATACATATACATATACATATACATATACATATATTGAATTATCGTTCATTATTAATAATAATGTACGAATATTGTATGTGTAGGGAAATTCTTAATTAGTTCGTTAGTCGACTTAGAGTAGACTCAGTATTAATTATTTTGTGTGATTATTTTGAATATCTCGGATTTATAACTAGAATTAGATCATTTACTTGATTACAACAAAATTTGTTCAAAATTCAGATCGTCGTAGTGCAGAGGTGCAGCGTTTGTCTGTAATTGCGACAGCTTGTAAGTTCGAATCCTACTTGGAGAAGATGTTTTTTTTTTATTTCCATTTCCACAGCAATCGTTGAGTTTCTTGAAATCTGTAAGAGGCTGTCTCTAAGGACAAGTGTCTTCTAAGTCCATGATATTAGTACATTGTTATATATATATATATATATATATATAATATATATATATATATATATATATATATATATATATATATATATATATATATATATATATATATATATATATATATATATATATATATATATATATATATATATATATATATATATATATATATATATATATATATATATATATATATATATATATATATATATAATATATATATATATATATATATATATATATATATATATATTAGCTAAATAAAAATTAAAGGAAAAAAATACAAGGAGCAACTGCAAAAATATTGCCCTTCAATAGTTGCAAATAAAACAAAACTCAAGATAGACACAGAAGGGTGTTCGGTAAATGTCTTTTAGTGGTTACGATACGTTTGAATATTTTAAAATCAGCTTCCATTTACAATGTTGAAATTTGTAAATATGTATGCATGAATAATTCTAAATGTTTAAATTAAAATGAAAATAATTAAATAATTCTTAGTATTGAAAATAAATATAAAAAATAGGTCTATATTTTTAAATACATACATATATAGGTTCATGTTTTGTTCCTGGTCAGTTAATTAGTCAGAAAGATGTGACGTCAAACGCTGCAATCCCTACATACCTCTTTCGCCTCGTCCACTGTCGTTAGCCTCTTCATACACACTCTCCGGGGATTTCTCACGCTTTTTACATGACCTTCATTCAGTATCTTCGAAAATTTGTTTTTGAAAGTCAACTTAGGTCTTACCTTCCTCTCTACCACTAACTTTTGCTTTATATATATTTATTACCGTTCTCGCTACTACTGTGACAACCTACAATTCTGTATATCGCCTCGTTGCGGATTTGGTCAGTTAAGCTGACTCCGCATATCCGAAGAGATCACATCTTTACAATATTTATCTTTCTTTCATTCTTCCTCTGCAATACTCACGTTTCATTGCCATATATAATAGCGGTAGAACCAGGACTGCATGGTATAAGGCCCAACGTGCAAATACACTGACGTTCTGAAAATTGAGGAAAGATATGTTAAATCCAAAAGTATGAAGAGTTATAATATTAAGGCCCGCTTCGTTGTGTTTAACAGTAGTTTTAGGTGGACCTCGTTCAGAACGACAGGGTACGGGTACTATTTAATTAGGGAAATTTGGGAAAAAAAACTTAAATTTGTTTAGTTTATTATACAATGTTAAAAAATTAAGAGTAATATTAAAAAAAAATGTTTTTTTTTTATTTTATAGCTTCACGCTTTATCCCGCATATTGCAGGGTAGGCAGAGGGAACTGCAGGAACTATATGAACCTAGTGTTAAGACACTCCGTCGCTTAGTTCCTGCTTTCTCCGTCCCCACTTTCTGCCTTTTTGAGGCGTTGCGTGTTGAGTGGCGGAACTCAACGCCGCGCTTTGCCTAGTTCCAGAGGAGAATAAAGTGGAAATAGAAAATTCCACTTTCTCCGAGTGGGAATTGAACCCTCAAACCGTCTCGTTTACAGGCAGACGCTTACACCTATGCGCCACGAACGATAAACAGCTTTAAAACATGTTCTATCCATTCATGTTGATATTTCCGGAAATCCTAGTGCTTACTAGGTTTTTTACATTTCCTTAGAAATTACACGCCAAATTTACAGACACGTTCAGTAAATTCGGTTCTTAACGCAGCACTTTTTTTACTAACTCTGGATTACGTATGAAAATATTTTCTCAACTGGAAATCCAAATACTCTACTAATGTCTTCAAATATATATTTAGCTCAATAGTAGTAGTAATATTTGTAGAGGTTGGGTCAAGTGGCTTGACATCTCTAAGATGAAAGATGATCTAAATGGAAACAATAAATATACAATAGAATTAATTACCTACATGGTTATGGGTTCATTCCCATTATTGGGTTCATACCCAATATAAAAAAAAACATATATTCATTACCCAGTGACTTGGGTTCTCTTACTCACCATATGGGATTCAGAATTTATATTTGAAAAGGACATATAACAATGAGTCAAAATAATTTTTTTTTCTTAATATATTATTAACATTATATATTTAAGCTGTCATGGTAAGCGGTTCGATTCCAATTTCTATATAGGGATTTGAAATATTTATAATATTTTAGCTCTATAATGAAAGAAACCAAATCTAAAATATTGGTATATACTCGTAAGGACTAACTTTCTTTATTTCTTTATGTATACTTAAATTAAATTTAATATGAAATCAGTCGTAACGTCTAAAAGCATCAATACATAAATATTTGTTCCATCGAAGGGTTGCGAAAGGAACAATCGTCAATCATATATTTTGTAAGCAAAATAACACTCGTGATAGGATTACGAGCACGTGTTCTGCATACATCATACGTAGTTTGTGATATCAGAAAAATATGTTGGATAACTTGAGAAAGTGATACTCTAGTACAATTTTATTATTTATAGATATTCTGTCTTGACGTTGAAGTATACGAGTAGTCGGCTGTGATAGAGTCGGTTGTAGGTTCATTCACATGAAGTTGAAATTAACTATTTTTTAAGTCTCAAAATCTAAAAGCGGAGCGGAACACTAGATACTTCCTGTTACCTGTTAAGTAGTTAATATTTTCCTCACAGTAAAAAAATTTTGTGTCAAGATATTCCGCTTAAGATCTGAATTCAAGACATTACATGTGTAGTGTCAGAACGTCGAACATTGTTTTAGTATTACGTAGAATTGAAGAGAAGTTAAATATAATAGTGGATATCAAATGAACTATAAGAAGAAATTGAATGATATGTAAATAAATGAAACAATTTCGTTATTATTAAAATGTATTATCTGTTATACAATAGCCGTAATTTGTTAATAGCAACTATATACTAAATCAATATATTGGAGATAATACAATACCGTTGGGCCGTTCATGTCTTTAAGCCATTCAATATAGTGATGGGTAGCTATGGGTAGCTATGAGTAGCTATCAGGTGCTACTACTACTATATATATATATAATTGAAAGAGAATAATCGTTGTTGTCGAGAAAGAATATATCATAAATGCTTAATTTGAATGCAGAAATTTAGTGGCATCACAGAAATCTATAATAAGCTCACGATTTCTGTTTGATTCCAGTGAAAATGCAAGCGTCAATTGCACGTTAATGTAAGGTCTTAGTTGAAGTCTAGTTATCGGCACATCTATTTTCAGAACTAAAGCATGATGTGTAACCCGGGGCTAACCTAACCTAACCCAACCATATAAGGGTTTCAGATAATGGAGGAACTCTACAGAAAAATATATACCATTATTTACATCAATTTGGCTAGCAAATATTACGAGTAAATGATATAGATAGTATCATTCTTGGGATCAGAACTGCTCTTTCTCTTAACCTGTACTAACTTAATTGTGAATAAGTGAACTAACACATTATTTGTAAGTTAGTGAATGTCAGGGTATAGGTGTAAGGTTGGGATCAAGTAAACACGTCTTGAATTTCAGAATTACGTCGGAATTTTACCCATAAAATATATTTTCATTTTATTTTATTTTCTTTTCCATTTTTTTTTCATTTAATAAAATTTCTATTCGGTGGCCAGCTAGAGCACGTGTCGCAGGCTAGCGCGCGCACAACCGGCTGGCAGGATGCCATGTAAGGTTGGGATTAATAAACACGTCTTGTTGGTACCAGGTTCTGAATTTATTCTGCTCTTACATACACTAAGCTTACACTTTAGAAATGCCGCAGGCTACTACAAGGCCATACCTATATAAACCTTTAAAGACCGTCGTTGAGAAGACTCGCAGTGTCTGTCTGTAAACAGCAGCGGTTTGTGGATTCGATTTCCATTCGGGGAAGCTTGATTTTTTATTTACATCTTTTCAGTTCTGGCACTAGGCAAATCGCGGAGTTGAACTATGCCTCTTAACAAGTGCCTCTGGCTTTCCTGCTATGCGCAGGATAAATTGTGAAGCTAAAAAAATATATATAAATCTTTTACAACGTTGCCAAGACTCCTCCGTGAGTCCATTCGGACAGGGGCAAATAAATAAAAATATTCTACTTACGTAAAATTTAGACGAATTTAGATTGTAAAAAGTTTAGAAAAAAGTTTGTAAAAAAACCTATTCTACACCACTTATAGGTGCTACAGAATTTACTATTTGATCCATATATAATTCTTTATGAGCATACAACCGCAAAAAAAGTAATATATAAATATTTTTAAAACATGAGGTTGCGAAAGCGATTAATTTCCAATCCTACTGTATCTATTTCATACAACTATCAACTCAAAACACAATATTAGGGGAAAAAATTGCAACATCTTTTGCAATTATTATAATATTGGTCACGATCTCATCAAATTTATTCAGTGTAGATTGCCAATTTCTAGGTTAGCGTATAAATTAGGTCTCGTTCGTCTGACAATATTATCTCAGAAATGGTTTATCAGAAGACGAGTATTATTCATGATGCGACGTCAAAGTACAAGAAAGGATAGTATGTGATTGTAATAACAAAAAGCTTTAACCGTTGCTATGATGTGCATTGACATAGCATACACTCAAATCTGTTTGTATGTTAATTTAAAAGACGTAATATAGCTATATATTTACGGCCTTATTCATAAAAAGTTATAGCACGCTTAAAGGCTCGTTATAGAACAGTGTCAAAAAACGTTATTCATAACAGCATTTTAGTGCCAATCAGTTCTATAACCCTGTCATATAGTTATAGAGCCGAGAACCCTACTATAAGAGTGTTTTAACATCCAAAGATGGCCGATTCATATAACAGATGATAGTAACAGCGCTTACTTTGACGTCACTGAAGTGTCATAAATGTCAGTTTCAGTTTCGAAAACAAAACGTTGATGATACTGCCCATATTTTGCTCGATTTAATTATCTTTTAACAAAATTTCAATAAACATGCAAGCTATACCAAGCTTAGATGCGATTGAGCGAGTTGAACGCGTTCACTTCGCAAAAAAGTGTACAGACATAGGAGCGACCCGTTTTCTTTGGATGATGAGATTTTAGAAAACGTTATCGCTTTAATAAATCAACGGCAAGATTTATTATTGACCTCATACGTGATGACTTAACATTAGATCGTAGAGGTTGCGGGACGTCACCTGAAATTCAGGTTTTAACTGCGATTAGGTGCTGGGGTCGTCGAGAGGCAAGTATATTTGATAGTGACTATTTACATTGCTACAAAAAATTAACTTTTTCTTAGGCATATGTTCACTTTACAGGTCCAAGAAGATGCTGGAGACCACCATGGGTTGTCTCAGGCTACCACGAGTCGGATTTGTGCTAGAGTTGCCACGTGCACTTGCTCGTCATTCATCCTCTTTTATTAAAATGCCCTGTACATTTACAGAACAAGAAAAAGTAATGAGAGAATTTCATGGCATAAAAAACTTTCCTAACGTTATTGGTTGCATTGACTGTACACATGTAAAAATAAAAAATGTGGAGGTGATGCAGCCCAATATTATATAAATAGAAAAGGATTTACTCTTTGAATGTTCAGGTATTTCATACATCCTATTGTAATAAAATAAAATAACGGCAATTATTATTTTTCATTTATAAATTTTTCTTTAACACAGGTAACTTGTGATGCTCAGCTTCGTATTCGAGATATAGTAGCCAGATGGAGAGGTTAGCACTCATGATGCACGAATATTTAGAGAGTCATCATTGAAGGAACGTTTTGAAAGAGGGATTTGATTTTTAGGTGACTCAGGATACAAATTAGAGCCATATCTCTTCACTTCTCTAGTAAGACCTCAAAACTCAAGTGAACAAAGATATAATGAAGCCCATATTTCCACGAGAAATACTGTGGAACGATGCTTTGGTGTGTGGAAGCAACGTTTTCTATGTTTGTTATATGGCATGACATGTAAGCTAGAAAATGTGACGACTACTATAGTGGCTCTAGCAGTACTTCACAACATAGCTATTGACCATGGAGACATACAATTAGAAGATACTGTGAGTAATATTGTAAATGAGAAAGTGCAGGGCAGCAACATAAGGGGAAGTGCAAATGCTAATGCCGTTTTAAAGATTTTTATTAGGAGACATTTTAACTAAATAATAAGAAATAAAAATGTATATATAGATATCAGTTTAATTTATTTTTATAATAGATATCAGTTTAATTTATTTTTATAACACTTTTAATTTTAGTACTTCTTTTTTTTAATAATAAGATTTTCTGTTTATGTTTTTCATTTACCATCTGTAAGTCATGCAATTCTTTTCTACATGCTGTTTCCATGTCTGCAATTTGTTGGGCAGCACTATTCTTATTATTGTTACTTATCTGAAATTATAATAAATAATTATTATAATCCTGTAAATTTTTACAACAGTATAATCATTAAATTTCTTTGAATTAAATATTTTACATGTACAATTAACAAAATCTTTTATTTTCTTAAATATCAAAATTAAAACTGTATACATAGCATTACATACTTTTTTATTTCTCTTTTGTGTGGCTGGCTTTGTGGGAATAATAGATTCAGCGTTTGAATGTGATGTTGTTGGTGCTTCTTGTGAACATTGCACTGACACTTTGACAATTTTCACTCCTTCGCCGTTTCACTATACTTTTAATTCCATTTTTTTTTATTTAACTTTTTTAATTATGGAAGCCAAAAAAAATAACATTCGCGCTTTTTATGTTAACAATGACACATAACACGCCGGTACTTTTACAACCATAGCCAATAATATAATATTAGTACCTAATATTGTCAATGGTGACATTAGGTCGATGTGTTTATTCCTTATTATTTATCGATAAAGCAGTATTTTCAATATAGTGGCAACATTGTGAACGTATAAATCAAATTAGTGACACTTTAGTTATAGAAGGCTTTTAGAGCATTTATGAATACAACATTTATCGAACGTTCTATAAGCCTAAAGAGCGTGTTAACTAAAGTATACTTAAAACGTTCTATAAGACTTTTTTATGAATAAGGCCGTTATAATATATTCAATTTTAGTTGATTTTTCAGAACATAAGACACTTTTTACACAAATTGTAAAAATTGTACTTATACGAAGTAATAATCTTTTAATATATAAATATACCAAAGTATTTGTATATATTTTTATAGCTTCACGCTTTATCCCGCACATTGCAGGGTAGGCAGAGGAAACTGCAGGAACAGTGGGAACCTAGTGTTAAGATTCTCCGTTCTCCGCTTGCCACCTTTTTTTGAGGCTTGTTGAGTGGTGTAGCTCAACGCGGCGCTTTGCATCGCTAAACATCCATCTTCTTTTTTTTTTTTTTTTAAAGTATAGGTGGCAAACGAGCAGACAGATCACCTGATGGTAAGTGAATACTGCCGTCCATGGACATTGCATCACCAGAGGAGCTACAAAATGCGTTGCCGGCCTTTTAGAGGTAGACGCTACGCTTCAGCACCACATTGGTATATAAATCTCTTACCCACAATGTTGTAAGGACTTAAATTATGACTCTTCGAGGATTGAAGAAGCACTTTCATAACTACAGTATTACAGGTAAAATAAACACGACTACCGTCTCAAATTGATTAACGTACTTTAAATACGCTCTAGCGCACTAACTCTATCTAATCAAAGTTAATGTAAATCATTTCTGAATTGATAATAATATTTTCTATTACTTAACAATCCTTCTTAGTCCTATTTTTAGGTCGAAGATTGTTATTGTTTTACTAAAAATTAGGTCATCGATGACATTATTACTTTTTGAATGTTGATATTTAAACAATTTTTATATAATATAAGGCTTTATCCGCGTTCTTAAATAAGAACACGGGTTGCTACCTACGGGTTGTTACGGTTGGTAGCGGACTGTAATTAAATTATTAAATACTCAATAAGCGGTTTACACAGACACAGTAAAAATTATTTTGAATCCCCAAGTTCCTGAGATATGAGTGTACAAGCACTATTTTTTTTTTTCAGCTTCACGCCTTTTATACCACACATGGCAGGGTCGGAGGAGGGAACTGCAGGAAACCATAGCGAACCTAGTGTTAAAACTGAACAATTTCCCACGAAATGTTTTTTATTTCTTCTGGGGAATAAAATTTATCTTTGGTTCTTAAACCCAAAATCATTCGTTCTTTGTTTCGTGTTTTGAAATTTGGCTAAAAAGCTTATCTTTATGACTATTAACTTTTATTTTTTATAAACTAGCAATATCTAAAACCGAAAAGAAGATTGAAACCCCAAAAATTTTATAATGATTTGGCGATACAATTTATTAAAGTAAAAAGTAACAAATTGACCGTCGTGGGGCAGAGGTGAAACGTCCGCCTGTAACGCGACGGTTACTGGGTTCGATCCCCAGTCGGAGAAGATGGATTTTTCTATTCCATTTTCTTCGCTCTGGCATCTAAGGCAAAGCGCGGCGTTGAGTTCCGCCACTCAACACGCAATGCCTCGCGAAAAAAGGCGGAACGGCGAAAAACGGCGGAAAGTGGGGACGGAGAAAGCAGGGACAAGTAAGGGAGTGTCTTAACACTAGGTTCGTATGGTTCCTGCGGTTCCCTCTGCCTACCCTGCCATGTGCGGGATAAGGCGTGAAACTAAAAAAAAAGTAACAAATTATATTTTCCTAAGCGATCCTCTTATATTTTTTTTATATTTATTTCACGATATCTAAAAAAAAGACCAATTTTAAACAGTAATTGGAATTAGCGACATGATTTGTTCGTAATATAATTTTTTATGAGACATTCTATTTTGAAATAGATTAAAATTTTTCGAATTTTCGTCGCGCAAACCGTCGTGGCGCAGAGGTTTAGCGTCTGCCTGTAAATGCGACGCTTTATGGGTTCGATTCCAACTCGGGGAAAATGAATTTTTCTGTTTCTATTTTTTCGCTCTGGAACTAGGGGCAACACGCGGCGTTGAGTTCCGCCACTCAACAATCAATGCCTTGAAAAAATGTGGAAAGCGGAGAACAAAGTTTTTTAAAACACTTGTTTCAAACGATTGTTGCGGTTCCCTCTGCCAACCCGCTATACGCGGGAAAAAGCAGAAGCTATAAAAATAATTTTAATTTTTTTTACTTTGTAATGTTTCTGTGGGTAAGGGTTAAAGCTATTTTAGGGGTTCAGCACTCACTCAGGGTTGTTAGTCACGTTCTTCCTCTCATCACGGTTAAGTGGGGCATTGAATCCTTCAGTGAACATTCCTTTTAACCAGTTGTATGCGGGATGAATCGTGAACCTAAAAATTTACGTGATTAATTCATACATAATTACCAGAAAGGGTTTCTGCCCGGAATTTCTGGATGCTTGGAGCATAATGTTTGTTAACTGCTATTTAAAAAGACGCCAGAACGTGTGAGAGAAAAGTTACGGTATGTTGGATAGATTTAGAAAACGCGTTTGGATCAGTACAACACGATCTATTGATGTTCGTTTTAAAAATGGTAAAATTTTTCCTACGACAGTAAGCGACTAATCGCGTCATACTATTAAAAATTAAAATTTGTTATAACCCAAAAGACGGCCATTCAAACCTTTAGGCTATAATGTAGGTCTTTTTCAGGGTTGTTTTTTATCCCCAAAAATATTTAATATAGTTATTAATATTTTACTAGATATTCTAATAAAACATGAGAAAAAAGGGGGTTATCGGTTTAAATTAAATAACAAGTACACGGAATCTATTCTGTTTTGCGGACGATCTCGCGATACTCACTAGGAAACCAAAGCAATGCCAGCTGCTATTGGATGAAGTAGACGAATTTTGCACGTGGACAAAAGGAAAGGACAAAACCAAGTAAGTGTCACTGTCTTTGTCTGGGGAAAACGAGACACAAAAAACCTCCTACGATCCGGACTAAAAAATTTGGGGGAGAAGCATTGCTGTAGTTTCCGAGGCGGCACCTTTTTAAAATTTTTCGGTAAGAAAAAGATTTCAAAAGGGCCCAACTCCATCATTAGATGTACTAGTCGACAGCTTTATGACGGATCTTGAAAAGGTAGACCATCGACCTATAAGTAATGTCAAGAAAGCTTTGGGTTTACGACAATTTTCTAACATCACTCTGAATTTGGGCCCTTTTCCCCGTATATGATTTTAAAAAACCCTCTTGGCAAAGTTAGATGCAAGCGTCATAAAGATGCTGAAATTTTGGCTTGGGCTAGCACATTCGGCGGCACCTCAAACCCTTTTTTAGAGACCAAAATAATTTTGGGTTAGATTAAAAAAACCATCAGAGCTCTATAAACATCTAAAAGTCGCCAAACCATATTCTGGGAAAATCTCGGGATGAGATTGTTACCTCACTCCCAAAACAAAAATGTCCCAGAGCTCGAGTCAAGACTTAAATTCCATAAGCAATTTTTGATAGGAGCACAATTTAGTAAAATAGGGTTTGGATCAAAGAGGAAAATCCAAAACACAGACATAATAAAATCTTTTATTCGGGAAGACGAGAACGATAAGTATAAGGTGCACGCAATGGGGTTAGAAATGCAAAATGAGTGGCTAACTATAGGAGAATTCTGTACCCTTTAGCTTTAAAATGGCGCACCCTAATTCACGACTGGTCTCCCACTACAAAATTCTACCTAAATGCGTTCCAAAAGACTCTTCCAGTCAAAGTAATTTAGTAAGTGGGTAAAGCTACCGATAAAACTTGCTACATCTGTAAAAAGGCAGTGGGGACAGCTAAACATATGCTGGTGGGGTGTAGGGGACTCTTGGGTAGTGGTCAATACTCGCAGCGCCATGACAAAATACTAGAAATCATACGTGAAGCCGTTAGTCTTTTAGTTGCAAGAGCGCAGAGAAACAAAAAACCAGCAAACGCTCAAAAGAGTTTGTGAAAGAAGGTTCTTATAAAAACCTATACAAAACCTTTCTCCATATTAGATCCAGCTCCTGATTGGGCACTTGTGATGGACACGTATGAGAAACAGTATAGAATCCCTGAGGATATTTGTGTTTCGTCATCTAGACCGGACATTTTTCTTTACCCGAAGCCTAAAACGCGTAGTATGGTAGAACTTCAGTTCCGTGGGAAACAAATATCCCCAAAAGTCACCACCTTAAACTCAAAAAGTATTTCGACCTTACTAACGAACTGACCAGGGAAAAGGTTTAGAGCGAGCTTATATGCGGTTGAAGTAGGAGGAGAGGTATAACAGCGAAAACTCTCTATATTTTTAAAAATCTCGGCCTGTCTAGAACTACACAAGTTTTTCTAGAACGCCTTCGAAGGCGGCTTTGGGAGAATCTTTCAAAATTTGGTTTGGTATGGGGGGAGCTCGGGCAGGAAGGTGAGCGTTAATGCATTTTAAAGGGGCCCCTTTAAACCTACACTTGGGGCGCAAGTCCCAAGCGCTGCTCGGAGCTCCTCTTCCTACAACACGATGGGCCCGGCACTCGCACGGTGAATCCATGGAAGCTAGTTGTTTCTTCTCTTCTCTTTAAGGGTATTTTTTGTCACAATAAATTAAAGCGTTTTGCATTTCACTTTTTTTATTTAACTTTTTGTCATTTTTGTAATTTTAGGACTATTTCGTAACAAGACTGTCGTTTGAAGGTTCCATTTTATATTTTATCCTATATAAACTTTATGAGCATACACAAAAAATAAAAAAACAGCCATAGTTTCATTATGAGCTAACTCTAGGTCGCCATCCTGCCAACAAAATGGGAAAACCCTGACATGACTTTTTGTGACGACAAAAGTTACTTTTCAGAGATTTGAAGAAGACCTAATAAAAAAAAAGCCATACTTGATATCAGTGTAGGAATATTCTTATGGAGTGTAGAATTTAGCAGATGCATACAAATTTGATAGTGATCTTGGCATATCACTCATTAGTCAAATAGAGAAAAATATCAGTATTGCGATAAACAAATAAATGTCAATGTTATCAAGAATGTCCCATAACAACTACTGTGATGACTTTATATCCTGGCGAAAGAATATCTTGAAAACAAAAAATCTGAATAGAGAAGACGGGTTTGGGAAATTTTGTACCCTTCTTCTAAAAACCTGAATCAAATTTTATGCAGTCTCCAAGTATCCAGTACAGTGTGTAAGCTATGCTGGTACCTTGACTACAGAAAAATGAATGTCACCTTTTTCTATTAAATTTCTACGAAAATCGCTTATGATGTATAAAAAAATTCATTTTCGTGATTAATAAGTTAAAAAAAAAAATTTTCAACAGACTAAAGCCCTTTTTACTCTTTCTATATATGTTTATATACCACTGTGAAATGTCAAGAAATAAAAAAATCTTAAGACTGATCCTAAGATTTCATTAAGTCTATTCATTAGAAGGGTTTTAGTTAAAATTTAAGATATTCATTTACTTTCGGTCGAAACGTTTAGTTTTCCTGTCACGAACTACGGTAACGAGAGTCGTTAGGCTGGGCGCGTACCTTATATTAATTTCTAATTTGAAAGATTTGTAATAAGAATTACTTTTCATATATATACTAGGTTTGGGGCTGTTTTTCGAGAAATTTGGGTTTATTTACCTACAAAAATGATTTATTTCCCTATACCTATTATGGAAATATAAAGTGCTACTTTACTTTCCCCCACTTAACAAAATTTTGTAGATAGATAGATAGATAGATAGATAGATAGATAAAACTTTATTGCACACAAAGATACAAAATAAACAAAGAAAAATATAAACAAAAAGAGCGTGCAAAGGCGGCTTATTGCTTATAGCAATCTCTAACAGACAACCTTTGAGAGAGGTACCTTTAGTATTGGGCGGAGAGTGGTATTTCGATGAATGGAGTGTTTTTTCCAAAAATTCTCTCTGCTTCGTTATATATG
>JAZFAU010000776.1:0-48453 GCA_037178615.1 Dione vanillae
ATATTATACATATTATATATATATAATTATATATATTTATATATATTATATTTTATATATATATATTATTTATATTAATTTACTTAATAATATATAATAGAACTTACAGTTCCGTGGAAAAAAAATATCCTTAAGCTTAGGTATAGAGTTAAACTTTAACAAAGATTTCGAAAACCAAGAATAGGTTAAGAGTAAATTGATAAGGTTGATATAGGGGCAAGAGGTGTAACAGTAAAATCTCTCTATAATTTACTAAATAATCTCGGCCAGTTTAGAGTTGTTACTAATGCATTTCTAGGACATTTTTTTGCAAATGCTAAGTTCCAAATAAAATGCTTTTGAATTTGTTCAAGCCTGTACATTTACGTTACATAACTTGTTCGCTATACAACACTATCAAATTCCAGAATGCTTTTTATATCTAGTGAAAGAAGAATTTTGTGTCTATGAAAAATAAAATAATTTAACTGGTAATTATTATTAAATAACACAATATAAATAACAAAAAATAGTACCTCCTAACAATTACAAAAGAAAGTGACAAAAAGGAAAACAAATCACTACACTAAACATCGCGAGTGTCCCACAGCTTATTTCATTTGACACCGCTGAAGCCTGCAAGTTGGCTACCGCTTGTGACCTAGTTAGGTTAGGCTTAAATATAAGCTCAAAACATGGCTTTTTTGGTCAAATGCCACCATAGTGGTCTTTAAAATGGTAATTACTAATACAGCAGGTTTTGTTTGTTTACTTTCCAATAAAATTGTGTTATTTAATGTGATTTGATCTAAAAAATGTTGTAAAAGCTTGTTTATTTGTAGAAACTTAATATAGAACTATTTTGTCACAAAATTTAAACTAACGCTTACAAATTATACCAAGAATATATTTTTCACTATAATTTAATTTGACAGTATTCTTACGGTGCGGTCCAAGTTACGGTATTTTAATATTAAATTATAAATTTAAAATACAGAATAATAGATTGAAATATTTAAATGGAAATTTTCTTTCATGATCTCTATTAAGAGTCAAGAATCAAGTCAATTCTTTTACAATACAACAAATTGTCCAAATGGACAATCGTAGTTTTGATTTCTACTTATATTTTTAAATTTCTACTTTGGTAAAAAGCTAGAGAGAAACGTAGAGAATCAAATATGCGAACACTTTTCAGTTATCCGATTTTATACGAAAGATAAGCTTTAATGTAAAGAAATTAACATTACAGTACTGTGATGTAATTTTTACTGTGATGTAATTTTCTAAGCCAAATTACAGACTGTAACCAATCGAAACAATCGATAAATTAAATTTGACATTTACCAACTGTACCACAAAGTCATTACAGGAATATTAGCGGAACGTTAGTATAGTAATAATAATAATGCAGAGACCAGCCTTGTTTTTTATTGTATTATGTTCAGGCAACATATTATATTTATGACGCAGAGGCACAGCATCTGTCTGTAGATGCGACGGTTGTGCGTTTGATTTCCACTCGGGAGAGATTATTTTTTTGTCATTTTTTATTTGCTCTTACTACCACCACAACCGTATAACACGCAATGCCTCGAAAGTGTGGAAAGCAGGAAAAGTAGTGTCTTTTCACTAGATTACCACGGTTCCTGCGGTTCCCTCTGCCTACTCTGCATAGAGCGAGATAAAGCGTGAACTAACAAAATTATCATTATACTTAAACATATCATCATATACTTTCTGGGAAGTTTCAAGCTCCTCTGTTTTTGCAACCTTTTTGATTGCTTCTTTGCTTCAGTTGGCCTTAACGTAATGATATTACTTGAGTAAATTATGCTGGAGCATCTTGATTTGTTTAAATGAACTAATAATTCATTTCGAGAACATAATTTGAAGACACAATACACTTTGTAGAGAGTGTAGCTTGGACAGTGGAGGTAAGCTTAAATGGACATTCATAGAGTATATTTCAAACATTTATTCTCAATAGGCACTAGTAGGTATTTAACTTACTATCAATCGTTATTTTATAAAAGTTTTGTATTTCCATAAATTAGATATATAGTTTTAATGTATATTGTCTAAGTATGGAAGTATTGATTGGCATTGGATTCATTTTCACGGTATCGGATTCATCTCAAAACTTACCACATTAATCTTTGCGAGCGATTCGAATTTATCTTTGTACGAAGTTGCCGAAATAAATTTGGTTGAGAAACTTTGCACTTACGATAAGTCTACACATTCAATTTTATTATCTTGTAAGGAAATGAAGTTTCAGTTTGACTTGCGTTAGGCGCGTTATTGTTGGGGATCTTGGGAATTGGAATATTGAGTTGAAAATTTGCTTTTCAAAATATTATCAGTATAATGTTACGGAATTATGCAAATTCTAATATTGATAATTTTAGAGATCTTAGCCTGTCTAGAACTATTACTAATACATTTATAGAACGTCACTTCATAGGCGCATTAGCGGAATCATTTTAAATTTGGTTAGGTAGTGGGAGAAGCTTGGACAGTGAAGGTGAGCGTTAATGCATTTTAAAGGGGCCCCTTTAAAGCTACACTTGGGTCGCAAGTCCCAAGCGCTGATCGGAGCTCCTCTTATTACAACGCGATGAGCCCGGCACCAGTTTAACAGTTTCTTCTCATGAAAAGAAGTACTAACTACTACTTAACGAATAAATTATTTTGTTAATAAAATGTATGTTACTATTTTCTGTTGGTTTGTTAACCACAGGTGGCAAAAATTCTTGAAAATAAACAGATCTAAATTAGTATAGTTTAGCTAAGCTTTATTAAACCAGGCGTAAACGGCAACTTTGTGTGCATAAACAAGAAAATGTGAAAACCTGTTCCCATGAGAATATCTAAAAATCCTCTCTTAGAGCTACGAAACTGAAATGCAGGGTATACATAAAAACAATTTCCCTTGCTGCCAGTAAACATATTTCTTGATTAATGCCATAGTAATCGCAGTTTATGTATGAAGCTATATGTTAATGGTAACGTATAACGTAAATGGTAAATATCGCATTACGCATACGTTCAGGTAAAAACTTTAAAATATATCTAATGTTTTCCCATTAATTTTTATAACTTAAGCCCTTAGTTACTCACTGTAAAATAATTAGACTAACAATTAATAAAATAAAGCTTTACTTGACTAATGTCTTTTTCTTATTTTACAATATGCTTCTCGATCCTAGATTGGTCCTGGATAAAATACCCAACGATTTTTGTTACCAATACGTGGATTCTGTGTTATCATGGATTTAAAGATCTTAATAGAAAAATTCTTCACTTCAATGCAGCTTTTACTATACAACATTTCTTTAGAAATAAGGCAAATGCTATAAATGGACTAGCACGTAGTCGTAACTGTAATTTTTACATTGCATTATTATATTTCGTAAAAAAGCAACATTTAATATAAGTATTTTTTTTCTTTTCATATTAAATCTTTAACTATCATTAAATGTCTGTGAGCAAAGAAAGAAAATTTAATTAAGTTAATCACATTTATTTGCGTAGAAATACCGATTATTATAGATTTAAATATAATATATTTTTAATACACATAATATCACAAAGGTATAGTAAAAATAGTAGTCTTTATTAAAAAATATATAATGGTTCAAAAAGGAACGATTCAAACATAAAATTTAAATGACTTCCACAAGAAAAATAACCACCCACAGTACGAGAATTGTTCGTCCATTCCGCTCAATATTCTTTGAAATTCGATGAATGATCACAAAAATTGCAAAGTTTATAAAATCTGATATCTAACTTCGACATCTCTTTTAGTATATTATTATTTATTTCGAGTTTTTAATTTTTTCTTTTAGATACCGCCCAATATACTTTGTACACAATATTTGGTCCTAATATATAACTCTAGTTTTCTTTTTACCTGCGACTTTCTTTTTCCATTATAAAATTGAAAATATTTAAAAGCTATAAAAGAAATATATTGTATATCTCCAGTTGACTCTGATTGCTAAATTGCTTTATATCCTATCTTGTCAATGAATAGACTATCAAGTACAAACATCGAACTAGAAATTCTATTTACCACCTGACTCTTCATAGTTTATATTAAAAATAGCGTTTGGCAACTTTTATCACTGAAACATTTATTTTTATTTCATTTTATTTAATTTATGTACCACAAGGCAAAAGATGCATAGAATATATAAGAATATAAATCAAATGTACAAAGGATGACTTATCTCTAAAAGAGATCTTTTCCAGAAACCCTTGAATTTGAGAGATATTGTTTCTTAAAGAAATACGGGTATGCTATCTATGTATACTGTATAAAAAATAACATCTTATTTAGCACTTCATAGAAATATACATAATATAAATAGATATCATCATTTAAAATACATAAAAAATATATACCTACTAAAATAATATAATAAATATATACAATATACACAAACATACATACATATATATCTATATATAGGTACACACATACACACATACATACACATACACATGTATGTATACACATAAATAATTTAAAAAAAATAATCAAATAAGACTATACGTAAGGATAATGACAAGTATATAATGCATATTCATAAAAGTTATTCACAAAGTTTAAGAAAATATTTTTTCAATTTTAATTTAAAAATGTTTAAACATAGATTACCAACTAGGATAGAATTAAGGAGCGAGTTCCATAAGCGTACTGCTTGGACCGTAAATGATTTTTCCTAAAACCACGTGTTAAACGATGGCTTGGAATAAAAGCTTTCTATGAGCAACACAGGAGCGCACGGGCCTGTTACTTGGAAGAGCTAGCTGAAAACGCTCTCTCAAATATAAAGGAGAAGATGAACTTAAAATATTAAAAAGAGCAGATTCCAGCAAAGCCAATTCAGTTGTCGACGGAAAGTGGACACGTGGCCAGATTTGTGCAAGCCAACGATAAATCGAATGTACATATTCTGAAGTCGGTCAAGCTTGTCAAGTTTTCTTCATTTGCATCAAAACAAAAAAATATCCGCATAGCCTATAAGTGGTAAGAGTAAAGCTTGCGCAAGAACAGTTTTAGTGCGGACTGGTAAGAAGTTTTGGAGTCGTTTAAGAGAATGCAGAGAAAAGTGTACACGTTTGTTAATTTCATTAATATGAGATGACCACGATAAATTGCTATCAATTATAAGGCCCAAATTTCTAGCTGAATCAGGTAAGGGTATTATTGTTCCGTTTAATTTTATGCAAGGTAAGCCATTAAAATCAACCCTACTACGTAATTGCCTACTTTCTATTATCAATGCTTGAGACTTAGAAGGATTAATCAGGAGGCCAACGCAATTTGCCCATTCCCTAATAAGGGCGAGGTTAGAGTTTACGTTTTGAATTGTTGACTTCAAATCAACCAAAGTAGTGTGTCTATAAATCGGCAAATCATCTGCGTAAATATGGTAATTACAAGTTAAATTTTTCCTAATATTATTTATGAAAAGGAAGAAAAGAAGTGGCGAGAGTATGCCGCCTTGAGGTACACCAGTCAATAAATTAGCACAGTCAGAATAAAGTTCTCTGGTGTATATTCTTTGCTTGCGATCCTGTAGGTAAGATTTAAACCATTCTGCAGCGGCAGGAAAGATATTAAACGTGGAATGAATGCCAGGTAAGTAAAATCCACTGAGTTAAACGCATTGCTAAAGTCGAATAAAATAAGAATAGTAAATTTTTTTATCACCCATCACAAATCTAATATCCTCAGTCACCTTAACTAGCACTCAACTGGTACTGTGTAAAGGGCGAAAATCAGAATGAAAGGAACTTAACAAATTATTTTGAAACAAATGTTTAGAAAACTGTTGAAATGCTGATTTCTCAAGAAGCTTAGAAAGAACAGGTAGAATGTCAAAAGTGAGAAAAAAGAGTAGGATCTGGTTTTTTAGATAAAAGAAGGACATGATCTCTTTTCCAGGCTATAGGAAAAGAACTAGACTTGAACGAGAAATTTAAATTGAGTAGTAATGGGTATTAGATGATCTAACAATAACATCAACATGTCACGACATATTTTATCACTTCCAGCCGCTTTAGAAAAATAGATATAATGTTCTTCCTTACATCCTCTTCTGTCACTTCGTGGAAGACAAAAGGGTCACATATAGGCTGAGCTGAAAGAGATATTTTTTGTAAACATAAAGATATATATTAGAATCAGTTATGAATGTGGCAGACGTAGAAAAGTAATTGTTTAAACTATTCAAATCAATTGACTGATAAGAAATATTACGAGACTCTCCCACGCCTAGTGATTTGTAAAATCTCCATGATTGAGATCGAGAGTAATTATCAACACAGGAAATTATGTATCGAGGCTCTGCATCTCTGCACAACCTGTTTCACCGATTACGCAATTTTTTATAAGCGGCAACATTCTCAGCACTCGGGTACTTTTTACACTTCCTTTTAACTTTGTCACGACTCCGCATCATTTTTTTGATTGACGAGGATAGCTATGGAGACCTGCTCCATGGCTTTACTCGAATCATTCATCAATTTTACTCGAATTGGCTTTAGTAGCGCGTGAGCGTTAAATAGAGATAATAGGTTATTGCTAAAAATGTCAACCTTTTCAACTAAATCAGAAGACGCAAATAAAGAAGATCAATCTATTAACGAGGCGTCGGCAGCAAGCAACTCATGGTTGAGCATGAGTTGCTTGCTTAAAGTTCCGGCACATTATATGTTTTCCCCTTTGTTTAGGTAGCGATAAATTAAAACTTAGAAACTTATGAATATGGAGCGGTTAGTTGATCATGTATCCGTACAAATTTCGGTTTGGAAACTATAATGATATCCAACAAAGACGGATGGGAACGTTGTTAAACGATGTCAGAAGATCTGTATGATAAGCCAGTACGCTTTGAACATTGATATGCACTAGGTTCAAGCAAGATTTCCACTGAATAGATGGAGGACCGTCGTGGCGCAGAGGCACAACGTCTGTCTGTAACGCGACGGTTTCTAGGTTCGATCCCCAGTCGGGGAAGATGGATTTTTCTAATTCCATTTACTTCACTCTGGTAAACTAGGCAAAAGCGCGGCGTTAAGTTCCGCCACTCAACATGCAATGCCTTGAAAAAGGCGGAAAGCGGGGACTGAGAAAGCAGGGATAAAGCAACGGAGTGTCTTAACATAAGTGCTTAATAGCAGTTTTAAGGATCTCTTGCCGGGATGCAAATTCAAATTCAAATTCAAATTCAAATTCAAATTCAAATTCAAATTCAAATTCAAATTCAAATTCAAATTCAAATTCAAATTCAAATTCAAATTCAAATTCAAATTCAAATTCAAATTCAAATTCAAATTCAAATTCAAATTCAAATTCAAATTCAAATTCAAATTCAAATTCAAATTCAAATTCAAATTCAAATTCAAATTCAAATTCAAATTCAAATTCAAATTCAAATTCAAATTCAAATTCAAATTCAAATTCAAATTCAAATTCAAATTCAAATTCAAATTCAAATTCAAATTCAAATTCAAATTCAAATTCAAATTCAAATTCAAATTCAAATTCAAATTCAAATTCAAATTCAAATTCAAATTCAAATTCAAATTCAAATTCAAATTCAAATTCAAATTCAAATTCAAATTCAAATTCAAATTCAAATTCAAATTCAAATTCAAATTCAAATTCAAATTCAAATTCAAATTCAAATTCAAATTCAAATTCAAATTCAAATTCAAATTCAAATTCAAATTCAAATTCAAATTCAAATTCAAATTCAAATTCAAATTCAAATTCAAATTCAAATTCAAATTCAAATTCAAATTCAAATTCAAATTCAAATTCAAATTCAAATTCAAATTCAAATTCAAATTCAAATTCAAATTCAAATTCAAATTCAAATTCAAATTCAAATTCAAATTCAAATTCAAATTCAAATTCAAATTCAAATTCAAATTCAAATTCAAATTCAAATTCAAATAATTTTATTCAAAATGAGAATACATGATTCATTTTTTGAACGTCAAAAACACTACCACCGGTTCGCTAAAGTTAATGCCTCAGACCTGAGAAGAACCGGCGCAAGAAACTCAGCGGGACTTTTCTTTTTTTTTTTTTTAAGTAGTCAATATTTTTACATTAATTCATTTTGATAATGACACATTTGAAACAGACTAGAGCGAGCATCTCATTCCCAAGGTGTGTTGTCATTTAAAAAATCATTAATCAGGTAATAACCTTTAACACACAAACGTCTTTTCACAATTCTTTTAAATTGTGATATAGAGCATTGTTGAACGTTTTCTGGGATCCTATTGTAAAAGAGTACACACTGCCCCATGAAAGAATTGCGGACTCGTTGCAATCTAGTTATAGGCGCTGTAAGTTTAAGCCTATTTCTAGTATACATATTATGTGAATCACCGATTTTCTCAAAATCATTAATATTCTTTTTGACGTACATCACATTTACAAAGATATATTGAGATACAACAGTTAATATATTTATTTCTTTAAATTTTTGCCTTAAAGAATCTTTAGGTCCTAGATTATAGATTGCACGAATAGCTCGCTTCTGCAAAACAAAAATTGATTTAATACCGGCTGCATTACCCCACAGTATGATGCCGTAAGACATAATACTATGAAAGTAGCTAAAGTAAACGAGGCGAGCCGTTTCTACGTCAGTTAAGGATCTAATTTTCTTAACTGCAAAAACTGCTGAGCTAAGTCAAGTAATAAAAATAATACAAGCACATTATTTTTTATTTCTGGTATTCTTTTAAGTTGACAGTGATTTTTAAATTGGTATAGCTGGCGAAACACTTATCTTCTTATTTGTATTGGAAGTTCTTCTTTTATGTTTAAAACATCATCTAACATTATTACAATATTTGGAGAGTCAATTGCTAGCAGTCAACTGCTGTTACAATAATTTTCATGCTTGCTTTTCTTTTAACCTAGAGAACCCTATGAAAATCACATTTTTTAAAATTATATTTTTTGTGTTTAAAATCTATAAATAGAATGAAGTGATTATTTCCAAATTTAAAAAAAACAAATTTCGAGTAGATTTTCAAGTTAATTTATAACAAAAATACTCGTATGAAACATACATCCACTATAAGTATGTAGATTTTACATGTATATAAAGTACTTAATTATAATTTAATAGCAGCTAGACGTCTCGCTGCGTCTTGTTTCTCGTATAATTAAATTTAATGCAATTTGGCAAACGGCAAATTGAGGGTGAAACTAAAGATTTACAGCTCTTAAATTTAATTATGAATTACCTTGTGTATTTTTAGTTTGAGCATTGTTTTAATATACAAATACGTATGTAATATACATATATATATATATGTGAAACATATGATTTCATAACTATCACTACCTCAACTCGAGGTTACCTTGTAAAAGATTAGGAGCAAACTAGAATAATTTACTATATAAAAATAATTTGCAAATCTTTCATAAAAGTAATGTTTGAAACAAAGTGTATTCTAATCATTAAGTTTTCTCTGCCAACCCTCCAATAAAAATATTACATCATTACTAATTAGTGAGATGTCAGGAGCTACGCTAGAGGAGCCATTTCAATTCCCGAACAATGATTTGTGTAGTAGTAAAAGTATAATGCTGTCATCCTCAGGATTATAACAACGAAGCTATGCAATGAAGAACAAGTATGTGCACCACCAGCGAGACGAAATATGAAACATGAACATAAATATAACAAGAGCGGATTCATTGCCCTAATTTCACAAAACAGCGAAGTATTCGCCTATTACATTATCAACACACACACACATCAATCTTTATGATTAAAAATAGTGCGATTTTTGTCAACATTACAGACACAATCATTAACTGTGCTCACATGTATTATATGTTTTAGACATATTTGTAAGAATAAGCACTCCTAAAAATAACTTATTGTCCTGGGTCAAGAAGAGAGCAAAATTTATGCAACACATACCTCCAAATCCTATATCGCAAAGTCTTGTTCTTAGTCTGTCAAGGGTAGAGACAAGTAATAACGCATGCTTTATTTTTCAGGCTTTTTAGAACGTTCGTCATTACAAGAACTCTAGCATACTTTAAAAAAATAATGAACACAAAAATAACTTCCGTTATTAATAATAGCTTGTTATATATAATTACACGCAATAACAATGACAGAGTACTGTATCTTTTGTAAGCTTTTGGGTTTTAACCCAAAAGCTTAAAAAAAATGTCTTAAAAATGTGTCAATCAGCTAATAAAATTAGAAATTTAATATACTGTTTTCTATATTTCTTAATATTTTCTGAATATACATGCAGATAGTATACACTAAAGTTAGTAAAGCTTTTTTGTACTTAAAACCATTATATTTACATTTACAAGAAACACAATTTGATATAGGTGTTCCAAGGAATTTCACGTAACCGGGGCTTAAATAAAATGTGAGATATTCTAAGAATGTTCAGGTTACGGTCTTGGGGTCGACATTCAGGAAAAATCCCAAGCTTGCTGCGGTGCTCGTTGTAATTTATCTTTGCCTTTTAACACTGCCTGTACTTTATTTGAATATATAGTAGCAGTTACTCTGATTCGGTGATTTTCTATATTAGATGTAAAAGTGGCGAGGTCCAATGTTGTATTACGTCTTAATATGTGATTATAATATTCAAAAATATATATTGTTTTATGTATTGAAAACTTGTATCACCATCAGGTTATATTAAAAATTTTCTAGCTTCACGCTTTTAAATTTCTTTTAAGATTACAACTAACGGTATAATTTTCATATTTTTTCATTTTCTTATTTAAGTATTTCGTTTCTTAGAGAAGTACAATCGTACATTACATACAGATCTTCAACGAATTAATACATTAAAAAGTATATACATTGTAAAATATTAACAAGTTTAAGGTAATTTTTTTCGGAATCATAAAAAAAAAAAGGTGGATAGTCAGCTTATTTTCGAGTTCTAGCCCGGATTTAAGACACTGTTAAACTACATGTCATACTCACAACCCCTAGTTGGGGACCAAACCTACTACAATACACAATTCCACTGCGACATGAATGTTTAAATTATTGTATATTACTTGGCTTCTGCTTGCCTTCTAGCAAAAATTTGTCCAGAGTGAGAGTTTCAACTAAAAATATAAAAAATAATGTAGATTCTACCAAACACTGCCAACCAGACTCACTGTAATTTACGTTGTATTCATTATTAGACATGCTCTTCTTCTGAATAAAATAACAAGACATGGGTCCTCAAGATTCCTTGCAAAGTATTATACTTTTAAATACGAGTGTACTTGGAAATATTTATGAAATTACGGTAAGAGAAAAGCAATATGTCGAATTTATATTTTCTTATAATAAACATTTTAAGTGTAATATAGAAAAGTTGTTAATATTATGACAATAATTTCAATTATGTATGATATTTATACAACTATTCTATCGTATACATTTTTATGATTAATATCAAAAGATAATATCCAACTAACTAAAAAGATAATATTTGACATAATTATAAAATAAAATATTATCAATTAATCAATAATTGTTTGTAAATTAATTCCTTAAAATAAAAATGAAAAGCAATGAAATTTTAGTGAAAAAATATTTAAAATTGAATAATTTATATGAAACTGTGTGCGAAAACTCCGTTGCTGTATTTTACTTAGAAGATATTAATTTAAATGAATGCCTTACGATCTACAGCAAATATTTTATGTATATATTTTTTAATAAAACTCTATTGGCAAAGTTAGATGCAAGCGTCATAAAGATGCTGAAGTTTTGGCTTGGGCTAGCGCATTCGGCGGACACCTCAACCTTATTTAGAGACAAAAATAATTTTGGGTTGAGATTAAAGAAACCATCGGAGCTCTATAAACATCTAAGAGTCGCCAAAACACATATTCTGGGAAAATCACGGGATGAGATTGTTACCTCACTTCCAAGAGACAGAAGTGTCCCAGAGCTCGAGTCAAGACTTAAATTCCATAAGCAATTTATGATAGGAGCACAATTTAGTAAAGTAGGGTTAGGATCAAAGAGGAAAGTCCAAGACACAGACATAATAAAATCTTTTATTCGGCAAGACGAGAACGATAAGTATAAGGTGCACGCAATGGGCTTAGAAATGCAAAATGAGTGGCTAACTATAGGAGAATTCTGTATCCCTTTAGCTTTAAAATGGCGCACCCTAATTCACGACTTGTCTCCAGCACTGTTAAAATTCTACCTAATGCGTTCCAAATGACTCTTCCAGATCAAAGTAATTTAGTGAGATGGGGTAAAGCTACCGATAAATCTTGCTACATCTGTAAAGAGGCAGTGGGGACAGCTAAACATATGCTGGTGGGGTGTAGGGTACTCTTGGATAGTGTTCATTACTCGCGGCGCCATGACAAAGTACTGGAAATCATACGTGAAGCCGTTAGTCTTTCAGTAGCAAGAGCACAGAGAAACATAACAACCAGCAAACGCTCAATAGAGTTTGTGAAAGAAGGTTCTCATAAAAAACCTATACAAAAGCCTTTCTCCATATTAGATCCAGCTCCTGATTGGACACTTGTGATGGACACGTATGAGAAATAGTATAAAATCCCTGATGATATTTGTGTTTCGTCATCCAGACCGGATATTTTTCCATATTCTCGAAGCCTAAAACGCGTAGTACTGGTAGAACTTACAGTTCCGTGGGAAACAAATATCCCGAAAAGTCACCACCTTAAACTCAACAAGTATTTCGATCTTACAAACGAACTGACCAGGAATAGGTTTAGAGCTAGCTTATATGCGGTTGAAGTAGGAGCGAGAGGTATAACAGCGAAATCTCTCTATAGTTTATTAAAAGATCTCGGCCTGTCTAGAACTATCACAAATTCATTTCTAGAACGCACTTCGAAGGCGGCTTTGGTAGAATCATTTAAAATTTGGTTAGGTAGTGGGAGGAGCTCGGACAGTGAAGGTGAGCGTTAATGCATTTTAAAGGGGCCCCTTTAAACCTACACTTGGGTCGCAAGTCCCAAGCGCTGCTCGGAGCTCCTCTTCCTACAACACGATGGGCCCGGCACCCGCACGGTGAATCCATGGAACGCTAAGTTGTTTCTTCTCTATTTATCTGATAGGGGAATAATATAACATTATTTAAAATAAGTTACTCCGTTCTAACAAACCGCCGCATATACAGACACTGTGCTTCTGCACCATGATGGTCTTTGAGCCATCATGGCGCGCTATACCTTTACTTTTAATTTTTAATATACAAAACCAGGTAAATGGTTGCCGTGGGTTATCCTTAGGAGATAGATATTAATACTGTCGTAGAGTTTTATTTTTAAATCCTATTAATAAATAGTTCATATGATGTTTATGAAATTTAAACCGTTTACGCATCACATGCTTTGTTTTAACAATATTTAATTGTTATTCTACTTGTATTGAGAGAATAGTCTAACATAATATATATAACTAACTATAGTATTAATTTGATATAACTATAGTATTAATTTGATTTGAATGAGAAGCTTTTGCTATTACAGCGCTTAATAGTATTATCTATTGAAAATAAACAAAAATTAAAAAATAAACGGACGGACAGATTTAATATCCTTAACACTTTTATTTTTTACTTCAAAAGTTACGAAATCGTTGGTTAAATTAACAGATAATAAACATATTTATATACATTTTATTTGAAAGCTTACCATAAGGAAATTTACCAAAGGAATAAGAAAAATCAGTATTCCTGGAGTTTGTGGATTTGACAGTTGCAAGTTGTCAGCCGCCAGCGTTCAAGAACCAGTTATTTCGATAATTGGCTGACGTTTGTTTTGGTTGACACACGTGTTAGTGAGAGTTTTTATTAGGATAGTGTTTTTTCTTTCTATTTTACTATAGTGGAAATTGTTTTGTGTTATAAAAGGTTCCATTCTAACAAGGTGGTTGTTTGTAGTGAGTATTTGTGTCGTTTTATTTAGGTTAGACTAGTTTAAGTAAGTTTAGGTTTTTTTTTTTCATTATGGATCCTGACCCTCCACCTGATCCCCCTGATCCTGGTGGTAATAATTCCGAGTCTTCAGGAACACGTAAAAGACAAGGGGAAGCTTCATCCTCTAATAATGTAATTTGTGCAAAAAAGACAATTATAGATCCCAATACCGCGACGCCTTCTATCCAAAATTTATATGTTCACCCGTCCCTTACTGAAAGTCCGAAATCCTATATAGATTCCGATAAAGGCCCTTTCATTGTGTACGTGTCGAGGGAAATACCTGACCCAGCAGCTGGTACCTCTATAAGAGCAATTAAATTCGGCCAGTTCTTACACAGAAATAAGATTACAGGTATTACTAATGATGGAGTTAAGAATGTTGGTCGGAATAAGATCAGCGTTCAGTTCTCTTCTGCTACTGCAGCGAATTTGTTTTTAAATAATCCTGTATTAAAATTATGTAAATATGTTGCGATTATTCCAACTTTCAATATTACTCGAATGGGTATAATTAGGGATGTTCCTGTGGATTTTTCTCTGGATGAACTAGTTGAGTCTTTGGTATTTCCCTCTGGGTCTGGACTAGTATTGAAAGCAAGGAGATTAAATAGAAAGAATGTAAGTGAGGGAGTAACTACATGGATCCCGACACAGTCGGTTGTAGTTACTTTCCGTGGTCAGGAGTTGCCTGATAGGGTCTTTTCCTATCATTCCTCTCTTCCTGTTGAACCCTACAAATTCCCAACAATCCAATGCCTTAATTGCTGTCGTTTTGGACATGTAAAATCTCAGTGTAGATCTCAGCCAAGATGTTATAGGTGTTCCCAGTCACATACGGGTGATGCATGTGACAAAACGAAAGAGAACTCAAATTGTCTCTATTGTGGTAGTAAACATTTTGCTACTGACAAGGATTGTCCTGAGTTTGCAAGGCAACAGTCAATAAAAGTTGTTATGTCACAGGAATGCATTTCCTACATAGAAGCAGCCTCCCGTTTCCCGTCTGTCCAACGTTCCTATGCAGATATTGCTAAGGAATTGTTCTCCCCTCCTATATACACAAATGTTATTCCCCATCAAAGGAAATCTAATACCACTCCTTTCACCAAGTCCTATCGCAAAACTGTTTTGCAATCTCCCCGTCCCCGCGCTCCTCTAGCAAAGGGATTTGATAGACAAGCTCATCAAGCCCTAGTTGGTAATTGCTCCTCTTCCCTTCCCAATGGTTGTGCACTCGGGCAGGGTGTTGATAATTCAACTGATTCCCGCAAGGATCTGTTAGTTGCTCTTACAGAAACCCTTGTAAGCATAATCTCAACCTGCGATGAACTTCCCTTACCGTCCAACGTTGCCCAAAACCTACTCAAGCTATTCAAGATCCTTAATAATGGCTCCACTGAACTTCCTCCAGTGGAACAGTAAAAGTGTTCGGCCTAAAAAGCCTGAACTACTTCATATTGTTTCACTATATAATCCTGTTATTGTTGCCCTCTCAGAGACATGGCTGTTGCCTGATGACCGATTCAGGGTGTCAGGTTTCTCCTGTCTAAGGGAGGACAGGAATGATGGGTATGGAGGTAGTGCCATCCTTATCCGGCACTCCTCTCCTTATTCCCGTATCCCTCTCCCTTCTCACAGTCAACAGATTAATGCTGTTGCTGTGAGAGCCTTTAATATCTCCTTTCTTTCTGTTTATATTCCTCATCCTTCCTCTTCCCTTTTCCTTGAGCTAAAGTCTATTATTTCTTCGCTTCCTCTTCCTGTGCTGGTCCTGGGTGATTTTAACACCCATCACACTTTGTGGGGGTGTTATTACTGTGATGGATTCTCTCCTTCGTTGGTGGATATGATTGATGATGTTGATCTCTGCATCCTCAATGATGGTTCACCGACCCGTAGGGTTAATCCGAATCAGAATCCTAGGACTGCTATTGACCTTTCTTTATCATCTCCTTCTCTTGCTTCCTTACTATCATGGTCCGTACTTCCTTCCACCTATGGTAGTGATCATTTCCCAATTCTTTTGTCGATTGATAATCGACTTCCTACCCCACTTAATACTTACCCGCTTCTAAAATTTAACTTAAAAAAAGCCAACTGGAATGAGTATGCTGACTCTGTGGATCGCATGTTGGATAGTCTTCCTGATTCTGTTAATTATGAGAATGTCATTCTTTGCTATGATCGGTTTGTCTCTGTCATTTTATCTGCAGCTGACTTACATATCCCCAAAAAACATTCCATTCAGAATCGGCTGCCTTCCAATCCCTGGTGGGATCAGGAATGCTCTGATTCTGTCAATCGGCGAACATCTGCTGAGGTGTCATACGCAGCCTGTATGACAATGGAAAATTATATTGATTTTAAACGAAGCGATGCTAATTTCAGGAAACTTATTTGGAAGAAGAAAAGAGTTGGGTGGGTTAATTTCTGTGAATCCCTTAATCCTCGCACTCCTTCCTCTGTTGTGTGGACAAATGTTAAGAGGTTTCGCCGATCTCTTAGCAGTATCCCTAGTCCTAATTCCAATAATCCGTCTAAATGGCTTAACGATTTTGCTGACAAATTGGCTCCTCCTTTCGTTCCGCCCTCTGATTTGTCCTTTGAGTTGCCGATTGAGTCTTCAGAAGAAATGGATGATCCCTTTTCTTTGGAAGAGCTCAAAAGCGTCTTAACGGATTTGAAAGACACTAGTCCAGGCGAAGATGGTGTCCCTTATTCATTCATAACAAAATTGAATGAAAAATCTAAACTTTATTTTTTAAATTTGATTAATATTATATTTCAATCAGGCAACATTCCTAGTTCATGGAAATCCCAGTTTGTTATCCCTATCCTTAAGCCTGGAAAATGCCCTTCTGATCCGGATTCCTATAGACCCATTGCGCTATCATCTACATTAGCAAAAATTACTGAACGGCTTTTGAAAAACCGATTAGAATGGATAATGGAAAGCAGAAATATCTTAGCTCCCTCTCAGTTTGGCTTTAGAAAGGGGATTAGTACGGTAGATAGTCTCAGTATTTTTACTACAGACATTCGACGAGCTTTTGCCAAAGGAGAGTATTTGGTAGGTGTTTTCCTAGATGTTGCATCTGCTTATGATAATGTCAATCTTCCGATGCTCAGGCAGAAAATGCAACAGCTGAGTATTCCGATGAGGATGAGTCATTTCATTTGTAATTTGCTAACCGGTCGTACGGTATCTGTTAAACACCCGCTTCTTACTGTACCTTCCAGACTTGTCTGGAAAGGTCTTCCTCAGGGTTCCGCTCTTAGTCCTCTGTTATATAACATTTATACACATGACCTCGAATTAGCTGTTAACAATTTTTGTAACATCCTTCAATATGCTGATGACATCGTCCTTTATTACAGCTCAAATTCTGTACAGGACATAACTTTTCGCTTAAATTCTGCTTTGCACTATCTTGATCAGTGGTTGTTTAATCATGGCCTTGCACTATCCATTGCAAAGTGCCAAGTTGTGGTATTCTCTAAAAAGAGGAGTACTCCAAATTTTCATATAATGTATGATGGTACTCCTATTCAGGTAACGGATACTGCGAAATTTCTTGGCATAGTACTCGATAAACGACTGAACGGAATTGCGCACGCTGAATATCTCAGTAAAAAAATGCGAAAAAGGCATTAACGCTTTAAGAGCTGTATCTGGTGTGTGGTGGGGTGCACACCCTTATACTCAAAAGCTTCTGTACGGTGCTCTTATCCGTAGTCATATTGATTATGCTTTATTTGTTCTGGACCCATTCAACAAAGTAGCCACAGAAAAACTTAATCGTATTCAGTACAAATGCCTGCGCATTATCCTAGGAGCAATGAAGTCTACTCCTACCAACGCACTTCAAGTGGAATGTGTTGATCCCCCCTTGCCTATTCGTAGACAATTCCTTGCAGACCGATTTGTGGGTAAAATGCTGCAGCTTTCGTCCCATCCTCTGTGGTCTAAGCTAACTGAGCTAGCTGGCCTATTACCCCGTAATAAGCCTTTACCATACCAGCTTAATAGCTTCCTTAAGTTCACTAATCTTCCAAATCCTCTGTCACGTTTTCCATCTAATCCTTTGTATTGTACACCGTACAATGCATTGGTTTATTTTCCACATATCATCACAGATCTTGGCTTGACCAAGGGTGATCCGGGCACTAACACAAAATTTCTAGAGGCAGTAAATGAAAAATGGTTGAATTACTTACACATCTACACGGATGCTTCAAAGCTTTCAAAAGAAGGCTGTGTTGGTGCAGCTTGCTGGATTCCAAAATTCAAAATTATTTTACAATTCAAATGTCCCCCCGAGTCCTCAGTGTTTACAGGTGAGGCTGTTGCTTTATTAGAAGCAATCCTGTTCTCACAGTCCCATAACGTTAAACAAACTGTTATTTTTACTGACTCACTAAGCTGCTTAATGGCTATAAAGGGTAACCCGTTTCAAAGTAAATTAAGATCTTCAATTGTTTTAAGGATTCGTGAAGAATTATACTCATGTCATCTCAAGGGTTTGGATATTACTCTGGTTTGGATCCCAGGCCATTCTGGAATCAGTGGGAACGAATCTGCAGACTCTTGTGCTAAATTAGCTGTCCAGTGTGGTACCTTGGAACATTTTGTTAATTCGGCTCATGATCTGTTGTCTCTTGCAAGAACTCATTTGGATAAGTCCTGGTCTAAATACTGGGATACGTCAAAATCTCAGAAAGGAAAATATTATGCTTTTCTTCAACCTGATATCCCAAAGCGTCCTTGGTTTTACTCTCAAAAATTTGCAGAACGGAAAGTTATTTCAACAATTTGTCGTTTACGCCTTGGACATGCATGTACACCTATTCATCTGGCCAAGATCAGGGTCAGGGACCATTCACTGTGTGAATGTGGCCTAGACGACGGTTCTCCTGCCCATATCCTTTTTTCTTGCCCCAAATTAGCTCGCCCCATTTATGATGTCCTCCCTCTTAAAGTCCCTCGCCCCCTTAATGTTCAATGTTTGTTAATGTTTGTGTTTAGTCCTTTGTGTAAATTTTTGTGTAAATATATTAAATATAACAATATTAGAGTATAAGCTAACACCCATGTAAATATATTGTTTATTACTAACCCCATTTATTATCTGTATATATTGTAGATATCTGTGATTTTGTTATAGGTGAAGGATTTAAACTGGATCTCTTTTAAACATGCATACTCCAACTGTGTAATGATATCTCTTTTTTACCGTACATTCTCCTTTGTGTGTTCTCCATTCAACGTGACATTGGCGAAGTGAATTGTGCTCAACTGGCACGCTCGAAACGCCATTAGTAAAGAGAAGAAGAAGAAGAAGTATTTCGATAATAGCGCTGCACGCAACTCTGAACGCTATGAATCAGATTTTTTGTTCACTTTTATTTTATTACCGAGTCCTGCAGCCTTAATTCAACACTAAATTTCTTAATATCGAGAAGTGCAAACTTTTTATTTATGTATATCATTACTAAGTTAGTTTGTCCACTTTGTAATGCTTTAGATTAGAGTGACTAATATCAACTCGACAAAAATAAGCAATCTTCAGATTATTGATTACATAATATATATTTTAATTTGCTACATTTGCTTTTTTGATGTTATTAACCGCTTAGTTACTATATTATAGTGCAGCTCAACTTTCAACACGGTTAAATTTAGTTAGCAAATTACCTTCTTACCCGCGAAAAATATCAATACATCACCAGACATAAGGATTAGGCTTAAATTGTATAGGAAATGAAACCTACTCTGGAATTCATAGTATGTTTTCACTCAAGCTATAAAAAAAAATATCATTTTTAATTAAGCTGAATAGCTGAACAGTTTGCACAAAAGATCATTTCAAAATGGAAACGTGTGTGTCCTCCTCACGTAAATTTTAAAATAAGAGAGTGATA
Source organism: Dione vanillae (assembly GCA_037178615.1). Lineage (NCBI taxonomy): Eukaryota > Metazoa > Arthropoda > Insecta > Lepidoptera > Nymphalidae > Dione > Dione vanillae. Next base: position 19,906 of record JAZFAU010000776.1, read on the forward strand.
CAAACTATAAAAATATGTTATATACAATACGATGTAGACTTGTACTATAAATAGTTTTAAACAAGATGTTGTAAGTAGTTTTATTTTTAATCCTGCATAGCCATAAGCTATAATTTACCCTTCATTTAAAAAACTCAACTCATTCAACAAATCAACAATAAAAAACGTTTCTTTAAAAATATAAACCTAGAATCATTATTTTCCAAAAACAAACCTATAATAAGTGCCTAAAAAAATTATAATTACCGCGGGGTGTAACATATTCAGTAGCAACAACAATATGCAATAGAACTTTTTGGAGACTTGACAGATTTTTTAAAACACAATTAATTACTGTCATTCACGTAGAAATGTCCAATTGTATATTGTATTGATAAACGTAATTACGAAGCGAGGCACACAAAATTTATTTTTGATAATATTTTTTGTGAAACTATAAAGGTACCTAGCGATCATACCGGTACATAGATATTTCAAAAATATTCGTATTTTTTAAGGTCAAGAATATCTACTATCAAGAATTACTCATAAAATATCGGTATTACGAACCCATCTTAAGTCTCTGGTGTGGTTCCCTTGTGCAAAAAGCGGGTGTACAGTTACTTAAAGCTCTGCTGGAGTTATTTCATCATCATCCGGAGACTTATTGCTTTTAAGCTGCATGAGAGTGTCGATGATGTGTTTAACAATCCGTGGAAGAACCAAGGTGAGAAGTGACATGTTTTTCAAATTGGTTGTCTAAATATATCTATGTTATATGGAAAATATTCGAAAAGCTTATTGCTACGCAGAATACAGGGAAAAGATAGATTAAATTATTAAAAGATTCACATATAATCTATTCATAACTCAATTCGTGAGTCGTGACAAAAAGGCGAAATTATTTATTTCCTAGCGTATAAATCGTGTCCACGCGTTTACAGCCAGATACTGTGCCACTTTGTCAAAATCAAAGTAATATTATTCTCAATGTCATGTAATGTTAAATGCTTGTTCTTGTACCATTACTAATTCTCGTGGCCAAATACACTGCCTGAATAAATAGGACCCTTCGAGCTAACTCGTCAAAGTTGCTGCAACGCTCACCCATATTTGTATTCCCTTTTTGAGACCTCTGCATAATTTACGCGGCTCATGGTCTCCTTTGGCGAGAGATTGTTACAGTTTTTGTATGGACAGCTTATCGATTTTTGCTATACTAAGGACGAACCTGCTTAAAGAAATAGACAGCATTTTGTGCATTATACTGTAAATTTCTATATTAAAGTTTTTATTTTTATTTAAAAATTGTAGCTAAAACGAGTCTTCTGTCGGGATATATAAAAAAAATGATAAATTTATGAAAACAAAAAAAAAACATTTTACTTTAAATAATAATAATAAGAACTTTTTTATGCTTTTAATTACAATATAATTCACTTAGTCACTAAAAATATATTTATTGAATTCTGCGGTTACCAAGTCAGCGGGCTAAGCCAATATTCCTCATTAATTCTTGCAACGCGACGGTGAACAGTCAATATTGCGTTTAAAATTCATATATTCCCTCAAGGCACCGCCTTCATTAACTAGCTTTATGCATGGATCATTTGCATTTTTGAACGAACGTTATGTGAGTGTTGCTGATGTAATTATGATAATAATTACTTTGAAATATTACATATACATACATATTTTCAGTACACTTTTCAAAATTTTACTGCTTTTTTATTTCTGTTTTTTTTTTTTTAATTTTTTTTTGTTGAGTTTAAAACATTATTAGTGTTTTGTTTTTGTCAAATGAGTTCTAAGATCTATTAAAGTTAGCAAAACAAAGGTATGGAATTAATAATTCAGCTAAAAATATTAGTATTAGACTGGCTTTGAACATCTTACTTCAAGTACTTAGATTTACTTATAAAAATATACATACATAATAAAATATAAATATGCCTTTAAAATCACTTCAAGTTATAAAAGAACTTTAAATGATCGTTTTATTGTATTGTGTTTTCTTTAAAAAAATGTTTATTTCATTGTCGATTTTCCATTAGAAATTAAAATATCGCCTGTTTATTGGCGGAATTCAACGCCGCTTTGTCTCAACACCAGAGTGATGTTAGTAAAATTATTTACTTTTTTGGGTAGGCGTCAAACTCACTACTGTTCAAACGCAAATTTCGAACTCTAAACAAACTAAACTTTAAGCTCCTTTTTGGCTATGTGCTACTACACCACATTTTCACATTATCTGTGTATTACAGCGGAACATCGCGGGCGGGTAAACTACCAAAGCTCTTTGAGTGAAAGCTTCGAGAGATAAATTGATACTTTAAGATAAATTGTTAATATAAATTAAGTTTTATTTTACATATAAAATCTCAAATAGCAGAACAATTTCATTTATACCAAATTTTAAGCTTTAGGCAATGTTTCCTTTTTTTAAAATACTAATCGGTTACTATATATTTATATTATAATGAAATTCGTAATCCTGGTTCAATTGCTTACATTATTCAAAAAATTATATGTGTATATTACTTTTAAGTTTTAATAAAAGATCTCGAGAAAAACGATCTCGACAAACAAACAAGCAAATAGAGTATAAACTAAAAATAAGCCTACAAATTCCAAAAAAACACAACATAATTAAAGTGTTGCTTATTTTATGCGCATGTTATTTACAGAAAAATAAGGGAAAGATTTTTTTTAGCTTCACGCTTTATCCCGCACATGGCAGGGTAGGCAGAGGGGACTGCATGGACCATAGGAACCTAGTGTTAAGACACTCCGTTGCTTAGTCCCTGCTTTTTCCATCCCCACTTTCGTTTCCGTCCCCACAAGGGAAAGATAATCTTTTAAAATTTTAGATTTTGCACCTTCGGCTTGTTTTATTTATTTATTTAGAAAATTTTACTAATTAGCAAATAAACTAGTCTTCATGTATGATATTATAAAACTATTACGTACAAATATTTTCAGGATACACGATATTATTTGGCACAAACTTACTACATGAAGAAAACCAAAATAACCATATAAACAACTAAATTCTTGTAACATAACAATTTTTTGTCTATTTTATCTCAACCCTGCCTTTATTATACATCTGAAACATATAGACTATGACTATTTAACCGAAACCCATATCACTGTAAATGAACTAAATGTATACGCTGTGAAAATAAAGTAAATACTTAACTTAATTATTGAATTATAATACAAAAGAAGTTTTGATATCACAACTAATTTTAAACAAATTCTGTTTTCACAATATACTATTTTAGTCATCATCATCATATCTGCCATAGGTCGTCCACTGCTGAACATAGGCCTCCCCCTGGGACCTCCAGTGCGCCCTGTCTAATGCTTTTCGCATCCAGTGGCCGCCTGCAACCCGAACCAAGTCGTCCGTCCACCAAGTAGGAGGCCGTTCCACGATGCGCTTGCTAGTACGTCTTCACTCGGGAACCTCGTTGACCGATCTTGAGCTTCTTTATGATGCCCATAGTAAGAGACCACGTTTCTGTACCGTAAGTCATCACTGGTAACACACATTGATCATGGACTTTCGTCTTGAGGCTGAGACTGAGGTATTTTGGACGAGAAGATACTTTGTAGTTTTCCTAACGCTACCCAGCCGAATTGGATTCGACGATTGATCTCCTTCTCAAGGTTAGACCGGTCTATCCGGATCGTTTGACCTAGGTAGACGTACTCGTCAACAACTTCGAGCTATGAGTTCCCAACTATAAGCGGGGTGGGCACAATATGGACATTCGATACTAATTTAGTAGTTAAGCCCCTACGACAGTTAATCCTCCCCCCTAAACATGTACAAGCTAGTCCGGCGCGCTCACATAATAGACTCTTCCTGTGTGTAAATAATAAATTCCCGGAATAGGCCAAATATTGGTGAAGACCTATATTTTACATTACGAATCAAGTTTTAATAAGTCCCCATCGATCCCCTAGGTGGCTTACAAAGTTATTCGAGGTCAAAGGTCAAATTTGAGGTTATTTTGGATTTTGCTTGAAAATGGTAGTTTTATCAATAAAACTTCAACCAAAGTTGTAGATCTGAAAAATTATCTTCAAATGATATCAATGGGTTTTTTCCTAACATTACCATTTTCGTTTTCCGTTGGCAAACCATTTGAATAAATGTTTTTAGGATATATAAATATCTAATTAAAAAAGAAACAAATAACTATTTATACTTGTATTAAGTGCCTAATATGTTATTGTATGTAATACGTGGCTTACATGTGCATATCATGTATAATATGACTTAGGAATCGCGATTCTCGATGTAATCTGTTAGAAAAAAAATCATTGATACCATTTTTGTAGATAATTTAAGAATCTACACTTTGGGTTTAAAGTTTTGATTGATAAAACTACGATTTCCACAAAATCTCAATAACCTCAAATTTGACCTTTGACCTCGAATAACTTTGTTAAGCACACATAGAGCGATGGGGACCTTTTAAAACTTGATTCGTAATGGTAACTATATGGTCTTCACCAATATTTGGCTGTTCCGGGAATTTGTTGTTATTTATACCACTTTTTTTTATGTCAATTTACCGGAGCAAACAGAAAGAATTTATATTGATATTTATAATACTTTGGAAAAGTTGAATACGTCTGCCACTATTGCCAAGAAATGGCGATTCCTCCAGACGGCCCTTAGAGTAAATAGAAAATAAAGTAATGGGGAGACCACAAATCGGTAAACGACGATGATATTTTTTATTATATATGCCAAGGCCAGCAATTTAACAATACTTTACAGTTAAAATATATAGCAAGTTATAGTTGTTTTTACAATTACATTTGTTTTTACTTTTAAATTAACAAAAAATTATGAGCCAGTTTCACAAGCGATTAATTTGCTGCTTTTATTACTATTATGCAACTCAAGCTCAGTAAACGACTTTATTCCATTTTACACTTCTAGCGACCACTGGTAATAAGTTTGTGTGTAGAAACAATGCTAGTTTTTTCCCACCTATACAACTTATCACCTCGATGTTATCGAACGATACACCGATCTCCCGTCATTATAAAAAGCTGTTTTCATTTCACTTTCTTTCACTGTCACCGGAAGTTGGAGAAGGTCGAGTAGTGCTGCCACTTCATAAAAAAAACATTACCTTTTATAAAATGATATAAACTTAAAAACAAAATATTTATTTAGGTTTATTGGATACTCAATTTGACAATATGACTATTCAATATAATACAGACAGAGACTCATATAAACAATGTCCGCGTAATTCATGAGTTTTTTGTCAAAATTTAACTAATTTTAATTTATTTTTTTGTAATTTAGGGCGTTCCGATCGTGGCCAGTTGAGCACAATTCCACTGTTCGCCCCTGTCACGTTGAATGGAGAACACACAATAGAGAATGTACGTAAGAAGGAAAAGCATTCACAAAAGTATGAAATCATGTTTAAAAAGAAGATCCAATTAAAATCCTTCACCTATACCAAACTCACAGAATCTACAGGATATATACGACAGTAATGGGTTCGTAATAACATATACGTACTGGTGGTACTTAAACTTACATATTATTATAGTTATATAATTTACACATATAACTTTATTTACATAAAGGACTAAACACAAAGAATTCCGAGTTTGGTCCTTAATCGCAACTGTCACAATCACACGATGTCTGACGCACACCGTATATTTAACTAAAATAGCTTTAATTATCAATTATTTTAAACGCTAATGGAGCTAGTATATAGACAGCTCTAACTTAATATCGCATCTCTAATTCAATCATTGCCCTTTGCACTAAAAATTTTGTCGCCCCGAGTGTTTTCATTTAGCAAAAAACTTTTCAAAAGAATATACTCCAAACCCATTGTATACCTCAGGATAATCCATACGATGGACCATGTACATGCTGTAAATTTTAAAGAAGATTCTGAAGCTTTTTTGAAATGAGTCTGTTCTTGTAATACAAATATCTTCATGTAGCGCCCCTTAAGACGAAATGAGCTATCTTTATTAATTACAGAACAAATTCAAGTCATAAACCATACCATTGGGTAATTTTATTGATAAGATAAACTATTTTTTTTTGTAAAAATATACCACTTTACATCTTAACTATCCTTTAGTAATCTTTATGCAATTAAATAAAATATAAACCTTGCTATTCTATTAACAATATATTCGTTATATAATTGAGTTGTAGCACACATAATTAAGTACTAATAGAACATATTATTTGACGAATTAGAGCTATTGCTGGAGCTTGGACGCCCCGAGCCCTTTTGCATTGATTAAAAGTCTATTCTTCTAGTACTAATATGACAGTATACCGTTTATTTCGTTTATCCCACATACAGAATGTAATGGACCGCCTTTATTTGTGACACTGCGTTGTGAAGCGTAAGTCAACGTTCAGTTTGCCTTAAATAATAAAAATTATTACTATCATCGACAAATAATATCTTATATACGTATATTCGTATATACAACTTAAAAAAACACATAGTATTCACATAGGACACAGTAATGGTAAAAGTTATACCGTTTAGCCCGTTTTACGACTTGGTTACAAGTAAAATTGCCTAATATTTCACCTCTCCTTTATGATGCATGAGGAATTCAAACCGTGAATGGATCATTTTGTTTTATGGATATTTAAAATGGCCCAATTATTCCGTTTTTGCAAACAGTCCTTTTATTCACGGAACTGTACTTGACAAAGTTCGTTGTAACATTTCAAGCGTAACATGTGTTAGAAATACGTTATGTTTTTTATTAAAATTTTTGCTTAGAAATTTTAAAATAATAGTGTTTTTCAATTACTTTAATAAAAATGTTACAATTCGTCTTATTAGAGATATGTAGACGATATTTATCTTCCATTAAATATTTCTATTACATTTTCATATTGTAAATGTAGTTTTGTCTACTTTACTTATGATCATACGTTTTACTAGTTCCTATCACGATATACAATAAATATTCATGTAATGCCTTAGGGGAAGGCCTATGTTTCGAAGTTTTTGTTATTACGTTCTTTGAGGCTCCCGGACAAGTAAGAAAAGGAAACCTTTCTCTTCATTTGTCCTGTCACTTATTATGATGTACATATGTTCTATGTTTCAGTTTTGGTTATGTCAAATATTTTTAGCAAAGATCATGACACGATAGTAATTATCCACGTCCCATGTATTTAGTTTCTTAAGATCAGAGAAATAGTTAAACTTCCTAGTTAGCGCATTTTAAAGCACACCTATATTTTTGCCATTTTGTGTGTATTTTGGCCGTTAATCAACTGTCAATTGACTTGTTCTTATAGTAAACCAATCAAAAAAACACAAATATAATGTGTGTTATTTTTTTATACTAAATGTATGTAAATGCCTTAAGAAATTAAGATCAATATTTTATTTAAAAACCCACAGAAATGTGGACAAAATAGCAGCAGTTAATTAAATATCTCCAATGAGCAACGACCGGTTAATAAAAAACTACTGAACTGGCGGTCACAAAGTTTTCACAGGCCGGCTTACGTCCAACAACCCAGCCGATGCCATTAGTTTGGACCACTTTTTCTAAGCCATCTACTTTACTAGTGACGTTACGAGCTTGACGTTAAGTTATCGTTGCCTGAATTCTGTGGTGAATAGACAGTTTGTCACGCGTTTTAGCTTTATGTTGTTTGTCCTAGTGGCGTCTATATTAAATCGGTGGTTCCTTATGCTCATTACTAAATCACTATTGCTGTTAAAAAAGAACTATGGGAAAAATGACGCAAGTCGTATGTTAAAATGTTCCAAAAAGCCACATTAAAAAGACGATTAATGGAAAAATATCACAAAAAACTGCGAAGAATTCAAATTAGTAGAATCGAAGTAAGATCTTCCTGAGGCTTTAGGAACTGAATTTAGCAATCACATTGTTTAAAATGGAGAATTCTTTTTTTATTTAAGTATTACTTCCAAGGATGTCATAGAGCTTGCTTCCATTAGCTGAGAAAAAATAAATTAAACCTCGTTTTACAAACCAAGAAGTTCCTGGAAAATAGTACTATGCAATACATGAAATCGCCCATCAGAATATCGTTTTCGTGAACTATATTTGCCCTACATATATGACAGTACCACCAAAAAGAAATTCTATTTAGTGCTTCATTTGTAGTCACTTTCATTGGACCCTTAATAGAGATGTTCCAAGTCCAATGATAGCAACTTAGTGTGGTCATTCAAGGTGACGTGGTTCAAAGAAAGTCAACTGTATTGAAAAGTTACATTGTATAGTTCTAAAGCCTCGCATTTTCATTTGCCAATAATTTATATATCTAAGTTGAATGTAAAAAGCATCCCAGTCCGTTAACGGTCTTAATTTTTAGTGATTTTCATGAGATATGATGTCACAAAGTTAAGTGTCAATGATAGCAACCTTCCCCTAATGTAATAGAAGGCTGAAAATTTTTCCTAAAATAAAAAATCGAATTCCGTAAGGATATTTTCTGTTCCAAAAGGATTTCCTTATGATTTGAATTATTTTAAATTTTTAGGGAGTTATGCAACCAAAACGAAATATCAAGCACTCCCATCAGAAGTATGTGGCATGAGAAAACGGTGATACATGATTTTGGCTGAACTTGATTTGGTTAAAACATTAAAGACCGGGATTAGGGGATTTTCAATATTACTTTAATTTAATAAATAAAAATATTTTTATATACGATTGATCTCACTATTACCAACTTTTTACGACTATGCTGAAGGTGATGACCTAAAGAGAACATTATGCTGGAGCCGTAATACTTGATTTGAATACAGTATTAATTTAATATAATTAAGGGGCACGTAAACTTGTTTGTCCATAAGCTTTTTTTTATTAAATATCTTTTTAGGTAATATAGTTCCATTAATAGTTTGTAAACGCCAAACAATCTCAGATTATGAGAGCAAAATAATGTCAGCGACCAAAAAATAAATAATTAACCTATATAGAAATTACTTTTTTTAATAGTATATATGAATGTACTTAAATAAATGTTGTATTGTAAGGTCTCAGAAGAAAAATTTTAAAAATAGATTGATGAGGCAAACAGGGCTAAGTGATTTAGTTTACCACCATATTTTATTGTAAAGAAAGTTCTAAAAAAGTCAATGCCGTTGTTAGATCGGTTCCAAGTAAACTAACGACCCGCTTGTAAACCAATTAGAGAGCTTTAAATAATTGTACAAGAAAGAAGAAAATGGGTTTTTTTCTATTTTATTAAGTAAACAAAAACCAAGATTTTTCTGATTATAAATTATATTTCTTTGTTTAATGATTTTAATCTCTTCCAACTAAATGATTGACCGAGATATATATAAACCTTAAGTCTGTAACAATGGGTTTTCGAAATTTTCATAATTTTATCATGATCTAAAAGGTCACCGCTCAGTCAATTTTTTTTGTTATGAAAAATCACTTAGAGCTATAAGAAATCAATTTATTAGCCGTATCTTTTCCGGGAAGGACATCTCTTGGGTACTTTGGTAACATTATAAAATTTATAAATAAAAAGTAAAAACACTAGTTGTACTAGGAAAAAATAGCATTGATTTGAAAAAAATACTTTTGTATATCTCTATTTATTCTTAACGGCTCATTAGTATTTACTTCATTGTCATACTGTGCATCTGGATATTCAACAGTTTAAAGAAATCGTACCAGATCGTCAATAAACAAAAATCTTCTTCGTTGTATGAATATCAGGCTCAAGCTATTGAGAAAAAGAGGGCTTTAAAATTAAGTACTCTTAGCGCTGTATTAGATAAGTTGGACTGAGGCAACCATAGGAACCTAGTGTCAAGACACTACTTCCTGGCTTTCCGCCTTTTGAATGCCATGGTTTACGTTGTTGTCGATCTGGTGGGCGTAGAAATGATAATAATTTATTCTTTCTGGGGGAAATTGTACCCACAGACTGTCAAATGTAGAAACCACGCTACGAAGTATAAACTAGAACTAAGAACTAAATATTCAATATTAAGGTAAAATTACTTGTCGGAGAATTGATCAAACATTCAACTACGTCATTATTATGTTGTCTTACGACCTCCATATCAAAATATATCATTATTGCTTGGAACATGTTTGTCTAGGGTCATATATTTACGTGAATCTAATAATATCTTCGAAGAAATTTGGCAATATATCTATGTAATTAATATTATAATATTGTCAGTAATGAATACTAAGCGATGTTAAATCCCAGAACATTTGGGACAGTAAAGGCAAGAAGTGTGGTGGAAATATTTATAAATCTTCCAGAAAGTCTTATAAAAACTACTTTTTTTAATAAACATATTCAAGACACTACTAAGGAACACTTTAAGAGGTGTTTTATTTGTTTCGGGTTTCCTATTCTATTTGGGTTATATCAATAGCATTATATATATGTAATAGATTACTTTATCTATATAGTACTTATATAAAACTTTTCAGCTGAAAATATCAAACTTGATGAGTGCCTTTGTGCGACCGTTTTTGAGTTTGATTTCCACTCAAGGAGAATAGTTTATGTCATATCCATTTTCTTCGCTCTGGCAAAGTTCCTGGGATTCTCTCATACCCTGAAACATGCGATAAAAAAGTAAAGATAAAATAAAGTCAAAATATGAACACAAATTTCTTTTGAAACATCAAAAGTGTTTTTGTGCCCTGTTTATATATATATATATATATATATATATATATATATATATATATATATATATATATATATATATATATATATATATATATATATATATATATATATATATATATATATATATATATATATATATATATATATATATATATATATATATATATATATATATATATATATATATATATATATATATATATATATATATATATATATATATATATATATATATATATATATATATATATATATATATATATATATATATATATATATATATATATAGATAAAGTAATCTATTACATATATATATAATGCTATTGATATAACCCAAATAGAATAGGAAACCCGAAACAAATAAAACACCTCTTAAAGTGTTCCTTAGTAGTGTCTTGAATATGTTTATTAAAAAAAGTAGTTTTTATAAGACTTTCTGGAAGATTTATAAATATTTCCACCACACTTCTTGCCTTTACTGTCCCAAATGTTCTGGGATTTAACATCGCTTAGTATTCATTACTGACAATATTATAATATTAATTACATAGATATATTGCCAAATTTCTTCGAAGATATTATTAGATTCACGTAAATATATGACCCTAGACAAACATGTTCCAAGCAATAATGATATATTTTGATATGGAGGTCGTAAGACAACATAATAATGACGTAGTTGAATGTTTGATCAATTCTCCGACAAGTAATTTTACCTTAATATTGAATATTTAGTTCTTAGTTCTAGTTTATACTTCGTAGCGTGGTTTCTACATTTGACAGTCTGTGGGTACAATTTCCCCCAGAAAGAATAAATTATTATCATTTCTACGCCCACCAGATCGACAACAACGTAAACCATGGCATTCAAAAGGCGGAAAGCCAGGAAGTAGTGTCTTGACACTAGGTTCCTATGGTTGCCTCAGTCCAACTTATCTAATACAGCGCTAAGAGTACTTAATTTTAAAGCCCTCTTTTTCTCAATAGCTTGAGCCTGATATTCATACAACGAAGAAGATTTTTGTTTATTGACGATCTGGTACGATTTCTTTAAACTGTTGAATATCCAGATGCACAGTATGACAATGAAGTAAATACTAATGAGCCGTTAAGAATAAATAGAGATATACAAAAGTATTTTTTTCAAATCAATGCTATTTTTTCCTAGTACAACTAGTGTTTTTACTTTTTATTTATAAATTTTATAATGTTACCAAAGTACCCAAGAGATGTCCTTCCCGGAAAAGATACGGCCTAATAAATATGATTTATTATAGCTTAAGTGATTTTTCATAACAAAAATTGACTGCAGGGTGACCGTTAGACTCATTTATATTATGATAACATTTCGAAAATCCATTGTTACATACTTAATGTTATATATATCGGGTCAATCATTTAGTTGGAATAGATTAAAATACATTAAACAAAAGAAATATAATTTATAATCATAAAAATCTTGGGTTTTTGTTTACTTAATAAAATAAAAAAACACCCATTTTCTTCTTTTCTTGTACAATTATTTAAAGCTCTCTAAATTGTGTTTACAAGCGGTCGTTAGTTACACTTTCTTTGGAACCGATATAAACAATGCATTGACTTTTTTTAGAACTTTTCTTACTAATAAATATTGTGTAAACTAAATCACTCAGCCCTGTTTGCCTCATCAATATATTTTTAAATAATTTTTCTTCTGAGACATTAAATACAACATTTATTTAAGTACATTCATATATACTATTAAAAAAGTAATTTATATATAGGTTAATTATTTATGTTTTTGTGTCGCTCACATTATTTTTGCTCTCATAATCTAAGATTGTTTTGGCGTTTACCAACTATTCATGGAATTATATTAATAAACATAATATATATATATATATATATATATATATATATATATAATATATATATATATATATATATATATATATATATATATATATATATATATATATATATATATATATATATATATATATATATATATATATATATATATATATATATATATATATATATATATATATATATATATATATATATATATATATATATATATATATATATATATATATATATATATATATATATATATATATATATATATATATATATATATATATATATATATATATATATATATATATATATATATATATATATATATATATATATATATATATATATCTCATCTCTAGAGCTTTGCTGTGGTCATGAGTAAGGATTGGAAAATGATTTATTTGCTTTGAACACGATACTACACTTATCAAGAATGGGTAGATTCTTATATTACATACAGTCAATTATGGTGCGCATTTATATAAGTATAATAATAAAATAAATACTGTGAATATAAAATTATATTTCATTATTATTTCATATATAGTTTGAATGATGTACAACATTTGAAACTTTTAAAATATTAATAAAAAACGAGATGTATATTCAGTGTATGTTTTAACATGATAAAAAAAGAAAAAAATATCACTATAACAGGCACTATGTTGTCCAGAATTTGAGATATTTGCAAGTTCAGTGACGGTAGTCAACGCCGCATTTTGGCTAATGTCATCGAAACATAAAAATTGGTCAAATCGCTCAAGAAGGATTCCGTAGCAGCAAGTTACATAATGTTGTGATTTGTTATTTTATCACTTAATTGTACAGTAATTTATCGATATTTTATTATTATTTGTATAAAGAAATAAGATATTGTCTTCGAACGTCACTCGTTATTTGTCTATCAATTAATTTTAATATTTGTAATATCCGATGTTATAATAATTTATTAATGGTTATACTTGATTATATATTTTATTATGGAATTGTATTTCAAAAATTAAATTATAATAGTTTAGTTGGCAACATTAAATTGTATCGGGAGTGGTCAACTGTGTGGGGGTATAAATTAACTAGTATAAATATTTGATCGACCATTCTTGGGAGGAACATTCTGAAGAGAACATTAAGCAGTCATGCTGTACCCTTTGATATCTGAATTGTACTCAGTATTAATAAATGTAATTGAAGAAGGAACCTGATTTGTTTCATTACATATCAGAAGTGTAAAGTTCACGCGCCCTGGAGAGGAGAAATTTATGTAAGTAACAGAAATGAAAATATTTTGTTTTGGCTCTTTATTTTCGAAGACTAATTGTCGTATGAAAGAATTATCAACCTGATAATGTGGTTTAACATCGTGAGTTTATTTTTCGTATAGTGAATAAGTACCCTCCATGCAAGTTTTGTTGTATGACGGTAGAAAAATATTTCTGATACGCATGTACGTTACTACTATATGAAACGTTGGAACTATATGAAACAGGAATTTAGTCCTATAATAATAGTTATTTATGATGAATATGCGAGTTCATTTAAGTATTGTGAATTTTGTATATATAGCTCGAATTATAGATTTATTAATGCGATCTAGTACCATGCAGGTGTATTAAATTATAGAATTGTGAATGCGATCTACCTCGCAAGTAGGTGTATTAAATTATAGATTTATGAATGCGATATACCACCGTGTAGGTGGCTTGAATTATAGATTTATGAATATGATTTACCACCAGGTAGGTGGTTTGACGTATAGAACTGTTGATCTACTACCAGGCAGGTGGTTTGACTTGAAGAAATATGATCTACTACCAGGAAGGTAGCTTGAATTATAGAATTGTGATGTACCACCGGGAAGGTGACTTGTATTATAGAATTGTGATACCACCAGGAAGGTGGCTTGAATTGTAGAATTGTGATCTACCATCAGGAAGGTGGCTTGAATTGTAGAATTGTGATCTACCACCAGGAAGGTGGCTTGAATTGTAGAATTGTGATCTACCACCAGGAAGGTGGCTTGAATTGTAGAATTGTGATCTACCACCAGGAAGGTGGCTTGAATAATAATAGATATTTGAAATGATCTACCACCAGGAAGGTGGCTTGAATTGTAGAATTGTGATCTACCACCAGGAAGGTGGCTTGAATAATAGATGTTTGAAATGATCTACCACCATGTAGGTGGCTTGAATTATGTAAATGTGAGTTTGAATGTGACGTAATTGACTTGACTTGAAAAACATGTAGGTGGCTTGAGATTAGTGATGTAACGAATGTAATTTTTTTAAACATTCATGAATACGAATGCGAATATATGCTATCGATATTCGCAAATGCTACAATACGAATATTCAGTTTTGTAAATGATTATATAATATTGAAAACCTAAGTAATAACTGATAAGACTTTTTTTTGAAGAGAGAATTTGTTTGTTTGTTTATAGTGCAAAATAGAAATGGTTTCATGAGAAATAATGAAGGCTGATAATGTAATTTCGAGGTTAAGTTAATATTTTTTTTGTTTTAAAAAGAAACACAAAAAGTAAATAGATTTCGATTTAATAACGTATTATTGTTGTCAAATTTTAATTTTTCTGACAATAACTCGCAGAAACTTTTGAGAATGTGAGAGAATACCAATATGTAAAAATGCGCGAATGGAAATATTGGTTACATCACTACTTGAGATACAGACTTGCGTGAGGAACAGCCATATTGGTAATTGTTGCAACCATGTTGTGTGAGATACAACCATGAAAGTGGTTTGAGATAACAGACATGAGGTTGCGTATTACATAGTCTCTTAGTAAGAATATTGAAGAATGTAGAAGAAATATTGTTGTGCTAGACCTATATGAATGAGCTAAGCTAATAGATTTGTTATGTTGGTTATATAGCTGAACTCTAGTTATCAATTGCAGTAAGATAATTCAGCTATACAGCTGTAACGCAGTTAGTCAAACAGTAACTTTGGAATGACGAATAATTTCATGTTAACTAAGATTTTTCTAAAGCTGTTTTAGTATTTATAATCAAATCACGTGCGATTTTTTGAAATGAAACGGTAATAGATGCGTGATACGTTGATGTGAAATAGCTTATGTTAAGCTTAATACTAGTATACGTATGGTTTAAAGACTTGTTTAAAGATATTATTTCTCAAAAAGACAATATGGTAATTTACATGAGAACATAATCTATTTTGTTAATAACTATAATTTTACAATCACTCGTTATACTCGCATAATATTTGTTTTTTTACCTACTAGAATAAACAAAAAAAGGAAAAAAAAAGGTTTGATTTGAAAAAAGTACAAATTTTTATAAAATAAAAAAAAAGGCGGGTAGGATAAATATTTTGCCAGTAAAGTTGTAGTCACAATGAGATATTTATTTAAATATTTTAATAGTATTATAAATATTTGGAATAATTTCAAAGAATATGTCTCTTTAATTTTGAATTAAAAGCATTGTACGAGCTTACATTTCTTATATCGGTGGGTAGCTTATTGTACTTAGTGGTCCGTCGTATGTTATATTTTTCATAGCAAATTTTGTTCGAACTTACGGTATGACAAGCGAGCTTCCCCGGCATGTACTTCGTTTGTATATTTGTGAGTTTTGCTAAAAGTAACATTTGTGTGAAAGTATTGTAAGCGTGAAGTTGTTTTATATTCATTATGCCTAGTTCACTATATATTGTTTTTGTGGAAATAAGGTCGTAATAATTAAATAATAATTTTACTAATTTATTCTGTTTAACTTGTAAGTCACGCAGTTTTGTTTTAGGCACATTTCCTCGAATGTCGATTAGGTAGTTTATGTTTGATTTTACTATCTAATTATAGATATTGTATTTTAATTTTTTGAGGATACACTGGGAGATATTACGTAGCGAACAAAATGTATGAAAGTTTGTTATGATGTGTTCAATTTGGTATGTCCACGAGAGATAAGTGTCTGACCTCAGACCCAGGTATTTTTCATTAGACTTTTGTTCGATAATTACATTATTCACTACTAGTGGGTTATGAGATGAAATATTCTTATCTTTTTTTTTTTTTTTAAATATTACATAGCATGTATTTACGGTGTTAATTGTCAGTAAGTACAATTAAACTACTCAGTTAAAGTATTGAAATATTTTTGATGTTTATCTGTATCCTTAATGTTGGCCCCAAAGTAAAAAAAAAATACAAGACAAGTTTAAAATTTTTAAAGGAATGTGAAGCTTCGTAAAATAGTTTTTCAGGTGACGAGAAAGGTTTCATTCCAGGAAGGCAAAATTGAAAAGATATAGGTCTTCTACAGTCGTGAAAGAAGTTGAAATACCAACCAATTGGAACAATTGTTGTGTTATGTGACGACAGCTGAACCATGTAAAGACCGATAAAATCCAAGTAAGAGTATAAATATATATTTTTTTAAATTTGCTGTCAAGATGATAAGCTTATCATACAGACATAGCTATTTCTGTTCTTTGAAGATATTCTTAGTAGATCGTGAATAAGTGAAGAAATTATTTTTATTAAAAGTTTTCATACTCGCAGCAGATGTGAAATAACGTAAATGCCAATAACTCCATACGTAATAAGATACAAGCTCTAAAGTGTAATAAACAATGTGATAAACAAAGATGATTATTAAAAATATTTTAGTGTTATTCCAGATTTTAAAAGACCCGACAGTAGAATGAACCTATAATTTATAACAAATTCTCATTAAACTTTTAACTGAACGTTAACTACTTCTAATTATTGTAAAAGACCAATTGTAAAGTTCGTTAAATGGGTAAGATCGTCATCTTGATAATTACTTATAACTAAAACCCCTTGTATCATGCCATGTACGTACACATATCAAGTAGTTTAACTAACTAAACCGTTCGTTAAGTGTGTGTTCAAGTACGTAATTTGAATTATTTGATACTAGTAATAAATGTTTCAAATTTGAATTCATACACTTTGGCAGCGATTGTAATCTAATGAAGTGTTCTAAAAATATCTGTAGTTAATTATTAAATATCTGTAGAAATTGAAAGTTTTGATCACAATGAGCTAATTTCACTTTTGCTAATCATTTTACTAAAGTACAAAAATTTAACTCCAATTAAAATGGAAGTACTAAATGCATTTTTACCGGGTGATAGTTTTGAAAACTACTGAAATATTATGAACCTTACTATTTGTAGTGAGAAAAGCGATTCGTATATTATTAGTTTACACTACTATTATTAATATGAATGTTCTAAAAGTTTATTTTAAAGATTCTTTTTCGCATGAACCCTATAGTAATATTAATAAAAGGTTTATTAACGGCCGGTCTCAATAACATGTTAAAAGTTGAACTAAAGTATATACCAGAGATTTCCTACAACTTTAATTTTCTGTGACCTCCATTACAATACAAAAGTTTAGTAACGAAAACTTAGCCAAACACATATGAAATATCTTTGGTTAACATATCCCAGCGAAACGTTCTATTAATGTACCTAACGCTACGGCCATATGATTCATATCACATGTTTTTCTATGATGATTGTAGTAGAAATTATACTATTCTTTTTTGAAATATATATTTGTAATAATTTGCATAATTATGAAAATTTGGTAAATTAAAATCGTGCTAAAATACGAATTCTGAAGCTGCAACAATGCGTTATGTGCATTGTTATTTGCTATTTGTGTAGCGGCAGATTGCTGTGGCTAGTATATCTATTTAAAATTGATTGTCCTATATTTCGTACGATATATTGCTATTATTTTTTTTATTGTCGATTAAATATGTTTAATAAACGTTTAATAAACAACGTTTAAAATGTTTATTAAACATTGGAACAAAAAGATTTATTCCTCATGTTGTTAAGATTTATTCGTCATTAAGTTTTCTTAACATTGCAATTTATTATAAAATGTTTAATTTTATTTCTCTATTAATTTATTTCAGATTTTGAATGTCAAAATGTTTAATACAGAATTATTAAATATAATCGCCATTACTTTATGCGCCTCAAACGCGGCAAAAGAATACAACGATTCAAAATATCTCTTGCAATCCTTTATTCAAGAGATCTAGTGGAGATGTATCAAAAACAAATTATCATGCTGCTAAATGGTTAGGTAATTCAAATCTTGATTTAATTGTTGTTTATATTGCACTAACAGACGTGTAAAAATAGCAGCTGATAGAATTAGACCTTGGACACATGAATATTCTCCTTGCTGTGAAATTTCTCTAGCTTTGTTAGAAGTGATACTGAAAATAATGAAAAGGTGAGGTATTTTTATAACATAAGTAATAATTTAGAAGCTTAGTTTATTTATTGTTACTGAATTTGTATGTAAAAACCTCTTTACGTAAATATCGCAAAACCGTTCATTTCAGCATTACATAATGTATCATCATTATGATATTGTCTTTATTATGCTTATTGTTTTTTTTATTAATATATTAAGAATTTACTGTACGACATTATTAAGTAACTTGTGTTATATCATTGTCATTTCTTTGTGTTATCATTTGTGAAAAAAGTTGATACCTATAGATTGTTGCATGCGATATTCACCTTGAAATGTATTTGTTTATGGAAACTTAGCTAAAAATTTATTATTGTTATGTATTGTAATTGGGAAAAGTATGCTGAGAAACAAAATTTTAGACAATTCAAGGAATTCTGGTATTAGAGACAAAACCATTTGAAATGGGGCTGGACAGGCCACAAGCTGCGTTGCACCAGGAAAAAGCGGAGTAAGCAGGTCACTCTGTGGTATCCAAGGGAAGGGACTAGAACTAGGACGTTCAATAAGAAGATGGAAAGACGAAATCTGCCCCGCTGTGGGACCCTGCTGTACTGGACCTCTTGACTAACGTGGCGGATGACCGAAACAATGAAAAGTTCAAGTTGAATAGTGGGGGACATTATGTAATACGAAATAACATACCCTAATAGTGAACTTGGCAGAAAATGGTCATTATCATTATATATTCTAAGTACCACTGGTGAACCTATATAAATAAAATAACTTGTAAATATATGGATATATAATAACAAGTGCAAATGCGTTAAGTATAATTATGTATTATTGTAATTTTTATTTACTTTTGTTTGTTAATAAATTTGTTTTCTTAATAATTTGGAATTGAATTTTAAAAAAATTGTTCTGTATACATAGTAAATATATCTTAACCGAGTGTTGTGATATGTTAGTGCGTGCTCCGGAGAGAGCACGCGGTCGGATGGCCGAGTGTTGTGATTTGTTATTTTATCACTTAATTGTACAGTAATTTATCGATATTTTATTATTATTTGTATAAAGAAATAAGATATTGTCTTCGAACGTCACTCGTTATTTGTCTATCAATTAATTTTAATATTTGTAATATCCGATGTTATAATAATTTATTAATGGTTATACTTGATTATATATTTTATTATGGAATTGTATTTCAAAAATTAAATTATAATAGTTTAGTTGGCAACATTAAATTGTATCGGGAGTGGTCAACTGTGTGGGGGTATAAATTAACTAGTATAAATATTTGATCGACCATTCTTGGGAGGAACATTCTGAAGAGAACATTAAGCAGTCATGCTGTACCCTTTGATATCTGAATTGTACTCAGTATTAATAAATGTAATTGAAGAAGGAACCTGATTTGTTTCATTACAATAATATAATAATAATTTTTGTACTTCATTACAACTATGACTGATGTTTCAATAATAACGTATGTTTTTTGTTATATAGCTAGAATAGTATTTAAATGATGGACTTAGATAGTGATAGCTGAACAAAGTAATGTATAGTGTGGCTGTAACCACGACCGTTATTTAAAGCATAGTATTAACTAGCCTTTATAAACTTGTTAAAATTATAAAAGAGGTAAAATTTTCAAAATAAAAAAATATTTTTTTTAAACAAAATAAATAATTAAAAACAATAATTTCAAAATAAAACGCCATTTATCAAGTATGACGCCAGCGTACACTGTACTGTCAGAGCGGGAATGAGAAATATCTCTTACTCATTACATTATTTTTTAAATGAAAGGTGACAGATTGACAACGTTTAATAGTATTTTTGTAGTACAAGATCTATACGTCATTCGTATTTAATCACGACTACCTCACGCGTTACACAGCACGTATAAATATCGTAAAATGGGAAAAATGATCCTGTGACTAAACTATTGTTAATTCCCCTATAAATAGTTTTGATAACGGCCGCCGTGTCACACCTTTATATTTCAGATACACCCTGTAAATTTCAGTTTCACAAAAAAATGGAACCGTAGAGGAGGACTGTCTGCCTGTAAACGCGACGGTTTGTGGTTTACGTTTCTCAGTCGTCCAATTGGGCAAAGCGGCAACAGCGTCCTGTATTCAACTTTCTGCGTGATTGTTGGTACATCATTTTTGTTACTGAATAAGTAACGCCCCGCGATAATAATAATTATTTTTTATATGTCCATTTTTAGAAAATAATGGTTCTGGGTTTATGTTTATTTAAAGTAATGTTTTTTTTTATTATTTTTCATTTGAGTTTATTAAATGAAACATAAATATAGCCCATGGCTATGCAGGAATCAAACTAAAACTACTTACAAGATCTTGTTTAAACCACTTTATGGTAGAAGTCTACATTGTATTGTACATAATATATTTCTTAAAGTTTAATTACTCTAGGAGGGGTATAAATATTTTTCCACTTTGAGTGTGTCTCACATGAAAACTATTCAGATTACATAAAAATGCTAGTACAACCTCCAAATTCTTTTTTCTACTTTTTTCTTGTGTAAAAATCTTAATGCCGTTTAGTTCAAGTTTAACAGTATCCTTATTTTAGACATGGCTAACTCACAACTTTTGCCTTTTATAATTTCATTTCTAATCACCGTGCAGCATAAAATTAAATAGATTTTTTACAATAAATAAACACGTTATAGAAAATATAAGAGATTCACAGTACGTCTTAAGCTATATAATAATATATTGATATCTATTAAAATCTATGAGATCTAGTCTAGTGATCTATAATCCACAATATAGTGTTGTCCAATTAAATTTAGGCAGTATTAATAATATAAATACGTATATTGATAATTTTCTTTGAAGATACATATAAACACGTCTTGACAATAGGTTCCCATTGTACCTGCGGGTTCCTATGGCTAAAGCTGTACACACTTCCCCTAAAACTGGAGGGTCATATGATATATGTCTAAAAAATAAATAAATAATGTAAATGCCTTATGGGCTCCTCTACTATTATTCATGGTGTATTTGGAAAACTGGACTGAAATTACAAAATATTTAGGTTTTCCTATGATTAAGATACTAAACTCTCTTTGTATTCTAAATTTAAAGATTCTATGTCTGCTAGAAGTGCTTTGGACTTTTGATGATCGGTGAGTCAGTCAGTGAATGACAAAATTTTGAAACTTTAACAAGTTGTCATTCTTAAACTACTATGAATGATACGGCTGTGCCACTTTTTATTGCTCGACTTGGCGTGCGCACTCCTGTGCCCCCAGATTTCTGACTAATAATCTGATACAATTTCTCTGTCCTGCTGGAAGCTCAGCTGCATAATAATATGGCAACTAAGCAGTTAATATTAACGAGATGTTACAAATTTAAAAAATATACAATAATATATTAAAATTTAAAAAAGAATATAAATTAAAATGTATAATAAGAAAAAAGTTAATATAAGGAAAAAGATATACTTTTTAATGTTTTAGAATTACTATACAACACACGAAGACTCGGTAAAATAAAAGTGAACAAAAAGTTTTATTAAAAGCGAACAGAGTCGAGTGCAGCGCTATTATCGGAATAATTGGTTCTTGAGCGCTGGCAGCTGACAACTTGCAACTGTCAAATCCACAAACTCCAGGAATACTGATTTTTCTTATTTTATTGATAAAATCTTTCAAATAAAATGTATATAAATACCAACGACTTTGTAACATTCGAAGTAAAAATAAAAAGAATATTACGGGAATAGATAACGGATCATTCTAAATATTTTTTTATTTTTAAGTAAATATTATGTTGTTCAGCTTAAAATAGCCAGTTACTATAGTAAGTAGCGTCGTGGGCTAACCAAATCACAGGCTTCATTGAGCTAAGCGCGTATCTGTTATTACTTTATTTATTTATTTATTTATTTATTTATTTACTTAAGGACAGCTTACAAAACACACACTTATTCTAATATAACAAATACATCTTATAACTATGAGCTTAGTGCTGCTTTAATTACAAGCCGCCACGACATGATTTGGGACTGTGTAATTTAATAGTTACAAACTTAATAAACTAATGACACATTCATGTAATTAAATACTGTGACAATATTTTTTTATAATTAATATATAAAAATAAGAGAAACATAAAAACAACTTAAAAACTTAACTATAAGTACGGAACAGAGCGAAGACATTTAATCACATTCCTTTTAAATACTTCCATGCTATTTGAGAGGATATCCACAGTATTCTGAGGAGTTTTAGCCATCCTGTTATACTGATTCGGTAATCTACTCAAAGTAGCATTTAGACCTAACTTGGACTTCGAAGCTTTAATTGAAAATAGATCATACTTACCTGCACGGGGTATCTTTGGAGGTGTATTTATATTTAATTTTTCTAACAAAATGGGGCAATCCAAGTAACCGTTAACTATTTTAAATAACAAAATCTGATCCAATAATTGCCTCCGATGGTACAAACTATCTAGATGAAAATGATCTAAGCGACTTTGATACGTTTCTAATACTTTCGTTTTTTTAAACCTATACGATAAATGCCACAGAAAGCGCTTTTGAATTTTTTCGATACGCTGAATATGTACTGCATAGTGTGGTGACCAAACCTGAGGACAATATTCAAGGCCAGATCGAACCAAGGCCGTATAAAGTCTAATTATAGTCTGTGGCTTTTTGAAATCTTTAGTATTTCGCATAAGAAACCCGAGCATTTGAAACGCCTTAATTGTAATTTTGTCGATGTGAATGTGGAATCTAATTCTACTATCGAAAATAACTCCTAAGTCACGGATAGTAGTCACTTCTTCTAACGTCTCATTGTCAATAGTATATGTCTGTGAAAACAGTTCAGTTCTACGTGAGAATCTTATATATTTACATTTACTTATATTCAATGCCAAACCGTTAGTCCTACACCAGTAGGCTAATCTATTTAAATCTTCTTGTAAAAGGTCAGTGTCATGCTTGCTTTTTATTTGTTTAGCAAGTTTCAAATCATCAGCGTAAAGAAAGTAACTACTATGTTTGAATAGTGTTGCAATATCGTTAATAAATATATTGAATAATATTGGTCCAAGAACTGATCCTTGCGGAACACCAGATTGAGTTTGGAATGGTTGAGAAGAATATCTGCTAACAACTACTCTAGAAGTCCGGCCACATAAGTATGAAGAAAACCATTTTAATAAATTTCCTGTTATGCCGAACGAAGAAAGTTTGCAAATCAGAATACTATGATCCACGGTATCGAACGCCTTACGTATGTCGGTATAAATGGCGTCAACCGGAATATTAGAATCAACGGATTCATTCAAAAAAGTTACGAATGAAACGAGATTGGTTGTTGTGGATCGAGCCTTGAAGAAACCGAACTGTTGTGGCGATACTAACTGCTTTACATGCCAGGTAATTGCAGGTCTAATTAATATTTCAAATAATTTTCCAAAAACAGGCAGTACGGATATCGGTCTATAGTTTTTTATACATGCGGTATCTTCAGATTTATGAATAGGTACGACCCTCGACTCCTTCCACGCACTGGGAAAGAATCCAGTTTTTATTGATTGATTGTATATGATTGACAGCGGTAAAGCTAGCACGTTACAACATTCCCTTGCAAATATACATGGTATACCATCAGATCCAGCTCCTTTATTTGGATCTAAATGTTTTAGACCAATTAAAACATTATTTTGAGAAAAAGACAATTCTGCCAAAGAGTTCGTTGATAAATAATTTGAAAATGCATTATTATGAGAAAAAGCAGAATTGGTAGATGGAACATTGTAAACGGATTTAAAAAAAGACGCAAAGAGATTACAAATGTCAGATCCATTAGAGGCTCGTTTGTCATCTAGATGCATTAGTGATGGGTACGTACTTTTATTTTGACGTTTACTTTTTTGGTAAGTAAAAAATAATTTAGGATTTTTAGATATGGAGTCCTCTATGCAACTAATGTAGTTCTTATAACAAACCTCTATTAACAAGTAACAGCGCTTTTTTAGTAATAAGAAAGAAATTTCATCTAGGGGATTTTTATATTTACGATACCTTTCACGAATTTTATATTTCTCCTTAAGTAATTTTATAAGTTCTTTCGTATACCAAAAGGAATATTTTTGATTTGTAGTCTTACTTAAAGGCACGTGTTTCGCTATTGCTCTTTTAAGTATCCTATTAAACAGATCCACCATATCATCAACATTCGCTAAGGTTGAAAGTTCATCAACCCAAGAAATAGACTTCAAAACTTACTTATATTAATAATCGCATTAATATCAAAAGTTTCTCGTTCATAATATATAAATACTATAGACTATACATATGATGCGTAAACGGCTTAATTACATAAATATTTTATATGACGAAACTATTTATTAATATTATAAGGAAATCTCTACAGACAGCATTTATATCTATCTCCACCTCCTAGGGTAACCCATGGCAACCATTAACGTGGTTTAATAAATTACAAAAAATAAAATAATATGGCAGAAAAAAAAAGGAATATAAATAAAGTTATTATTAATTGATAATATGTCATTATGTCATAATAAAGTTCTTGATATTAATTCTAAAAATGTATACAATAGAATAGTTCTACAGTTATCGTATAATGTATAGCAATTATTGTCGCAATATAACAAACTTAAACATTAACCTCAAAATATCTATAACAAGGTATTATAAATTTGGCATATTGCTTTTCTCTTACCGTAATTCCATAAATATTTCCAAGTACACTCGTATTTAAAAGTATAATACTTTGCAAGGAATCTTGAGGACCCATGTCTTGTTATTTTATTCAGAGGAAGAGAATATTTAATAATGAATATATCTACAACGTAAATTACAGTGGGTCTGGTTACCAGTGTTTGGTAGAATAACTATAAGGTTTATTAAATTTTTGGTTTATACATTCGCTTTCATACTTTCATTATTATAATTTTGGACAAATTTTTGTTAGAAAACCAACAGAAGCCAAGTATATATTATATAATAATTTAAATCATCGTGTTGCACTGGAATTGTATTTTGTAGTAGGTTTGATCCTCAGCTAGGGGTTATAAATTTGAAAGGTAACTAAACAGTGTCTTAAATCCGGGCAAAAACTCGAAAATAAGCTATGTTTATGATACAAAAAAAAAATTACCTTAAACTAACTAATATTTTATAATGTATATACTTTTTAATGTATTAAGGAAGCTTTCCAGTGTGAAATTTTCAAAATATTGATTTCTTTTTGCTTTATCCAATAGTATACAACTTTTCCGAATATTCCCTGAAATTTTCATGCCGAAATACAGATTATTTCGGTTACTGTACAGCATTTCTTAAAAGAAGGGAACGGAGCATTAGAGGCCGCATGGTGCGAATGGCGCAAGGCCGAGGCCACAGGAAAGGAGTACACCCATCCACCAGCACTCGACGAAGACGTACAACAAGTTTTAAAGCCGATTTACGATGATCTAACAACGGAGGATCTCTTAGAACGATGTACGGGCGCGAACACTCAAAAAAATAACGAGAGCTTCAATCACTGTGTGTGGCAACTAGCCCCAAAGCACGTATTCTGCGGCAAGCAGATAGTAGAAGTCGCTACGCAGTGTGCTGTCTGCACCTTCAATGAAGGTTATGATCTAATTTTAAAAATTTTTGAGACGATGGGATGCACGATAGGGCCGACCGCCGCAGATTTCGCCGCTAAGTACAAGAATGCGCGCATCACCCAAGCAAACCGCCGGGCGTCCCTGGATAGCAAAGAAGCGAGGACAGCTCGTCGGACTGAACAATCGATTGAGCACGATTTTTTCGAAGAAGCAGAAGGGATATTGTATGGACCTGGCATCGCTGATTGACCGTAAGTAAACGATTTACCTAAAATTTCCTCACTTGAAACTTTGAACGCGTTTTTCTCGAAACAGCATTTTTCAAAACGATGTCCAACTTGGAGGGCAGAGTTTTAAAGCTATCGAGTTGAATTTTTTACACAATATTTTTAACGTCATTGTTTATCGTGCTATGGAAGCATTTTTTTTTGGCATCTTCCTATTTAAAAAAAAAAACTGCCAAAAAAAAATGCTAAAATCGATACTTTTTGTTCAAACTGGCGCCATTTTTGCAAAAAAAAAAAAAAAAACCCTCCATAGCACGAAAGCCAATTATATACCGATCAATAATCTCTTTGTGTTTTTTTTTTCAGATCAAAATTGCGACCCCCAACGTGGACACCACATCCAAGTGCATTTTCTGCAACAATTGTTTCACCATTTTTATACATATTAATTAATAAATAAATCGATCTTTAAAAAATTGTTCTGTATTCTTCAATACCCAATAAATATACAAAAAAAAAACCGGACCGATTAGATTATTTTTTCTTAATAAAAAAAAATCGTGAAAAACAGCAATTTTTCGGGCTGTCACACTGGAAAGGTTCCTTAATTAGTTAAAGATTCGTATGTAATGTACGATTGTACTTCTCTAGAAACGAAATATTTAAATAAGGAAATGAAAAAAAATTTGAAAATTATAGCATTAGTTCCAATCTTAAAAGAAATTCAAAAACGGAAATTTTCCTTATTAGCTAAAGTGATACAATTTTTAAATGTATAAAAAAGTATATATATTTTTGAATATTACAAGCATATACTAAGATGTAATGCAACATTGGTTCTCGCCACATCGCCGTTTACATCTAATATAGAAAAATCACCGAATCAGAGTAACTGCTACTATATATTCAAATAAAGTACAGGCAGTGTTAAAAGGCAAAGATAAATTACAACGAGCACCGCAGCAAGCTTGGGATTTTTCCCGAATGTCGACCTCAAGACCGTAACCTGAACATTCTTAGAATATCTCACATTTTGTTTAAGCCTGTAACATGAAATTCCTTGGAACACCTATATCAAATCGAGTTTCTCGTATATATAATGGTTCTTAGTACAAAAAAGCTTTACTAACTACTGCTATACTATATATGTACATGTACTTTCAGAAAATATATGTATATTAAGAAATATAGAAAACATTATATTTAGTTTCCAATGTTATTGCCTTTTTCTTTGAAAATATAACGTTTATTTCAATAATTACACATAGACGTTGCAAGTTTGCAAGATACTCTAAAGTAATGCATGATTGACACATTTTAAAGACAATTCTTTTAAGCTTTTGGGCTATACAGTACTCTATTATTGTTGTTGTATACAGTTATATATAAAAGCTATAATTAAAGATGAAAGTTCTTTTTCTGTCAATTAGTTTTATTTAAGAATGCATAATTACTTGTCTATACCCTTGACGACACACACAGACAGACTTGATGACATTTATTTATGTTTCGTCTTACTGACAGTGCGGTTCATATATTTATCCTTCATTTACGCCACATACCTTCGTCGTTATAATCCTGTAGATAACAAAATTATGCTTTAACTACTTCACTGCTTTGTTCGGGAATTAATTAGTACTGTAGTGAAGCTGCTGACATATTAATAATTAATAATTGTACATTATGCCAATAGTATACACTTTCCAAGCATTACGTATAAAAATTATTAGCACATCTAAGATTACTATAGTAAATTATATATGTAAGGTAGATCACTCTAATTTCCTCTTATCCTTCCGTGTGGCATTCCACTAGTTAAGGTAGGGTATATGTATATTATATACATATTGGTATATTAAAACAATATTTCGTCGACCGTCGTGGCGCAGAGGCGTAAGCGTCTGCCTGTAAACGCGACGGGTTTTT
>JAZFAU010000777.1:0-26427 GCA_037178615.1 Dione vanillae
CTCCGTTGTTTATAATAAAAATACAAACTAATATTAATTGGTTTGTTCTCGTGCGATAGTTGGTACAATTGTAATAAGAGCTCTAGATTTTAAATAATTCAAAAACATAAAAAAAAAAATATAGAAATTGATATAACTAAAAACACTACACAAATAAGATTTTACGATATAAAGATAATTACAATAACTGTATAAAAGTATGTTAAATTAAAAATTAAATTAACAAAAAAGTTATTAATTAGTTTGCGCCCACATATATTGCATTCATACAAATACATGTAATAGGATGGCTTAACATTTTTAAATTTTGTATAGTACAGTACTGAATGAAGAATATGTGTTACTTCAATAATAATTAAAGAAAGAAATTCTTTTTAAATATTAATTAATACCTATACATAAATATGAGACGTTAAGATATAGATTCGCTAAAAGACCTAAACTTTGAATTAATATAAACAAACACAACAAAAATGTTTATAAGAGCTTAATTACTATAATAAATGAGGACTGAGAAAAGTAACATTTACTTAGTAAGAAGTAAAATTTACTTTTTAAATTAAAATGAAAAATAAAAAATAAGATTTAACATTTTGTACTGGACACAAATTAAGTCACGTGTTCTTATAAAGATACAGTGAAATTAAATCTTATATTCTTATTCTTGTTTTTATATTCTCGCTTTAATCATCCACCGTTTGAACCTAGGCTAAGACATGTCGTTCTCCGTTCCCTGCGTTTTCGAACACTGGTTGTTTATTGGCACATCACTCCGCAGTTGTTTAGGCAACTAAGTTGCCATAGCAAAATAACGAATCAACGGAACCATCCATCTTCCCCGAGTGGGAAACGAAGCACCCCCAACCCATAGCTTTGCGTTCCGAACAAATAATTAAACAATTAAAAAAACGTAACACCTTAACATGCAGTTGACAACGACAAGTTTCCTACTCCACTACACTACATAAGTAGGCTATATACTGTTACTTCGCAAGTGTAACTTGTAAACTTGTATTACAACCACAAAGAGTCAATCTTAAAGCTGAATGAATGTACTCGCTCATTTCACACGGTCGAGTAAAGTGGCATAATTACAGAGAAGTTCGCTGTGCTATGACCATTACATAGAATGGAAATTGTGGCCGGGCTGCGGCAAGGCAAATTAGGCTAATCAGTTTGAAAATGGATATTTTCTCTGCTTACTTCATTTACTTATTTCCTATCTAATTTTTGTACGGTAAACAAAAGTCAAGTCTTACAAAAGAAAAGAAACGTCCAAATTTTGCTAGTGGCAATGTAAACTCTTTTTTAAAAAGGATTGTCCAAATCGCAATTCTATGTCACTGCTGTTTTCTCGACGAGAACAGCAGCCCTCTTTATACAAATAGGTTTCTCATTTTTTTATGAATCTATACACGTGACGTGTACTTCCATGTCAGCCTTTGCCTAAGCGCCTGTAAATTTTATTATAAAATGAACATGATTTATTATTATAGTACCTTTCTTGAAGGCAGAGTATATAATTTATTAAAGGAATATTCAAAAAATTTTTCATAAAAAAATTAACTGTGAAATGGGAACCTACAATAAATGAATTACTTTTTTAGAATAATTACTTTATAAATAAATGTATCCATTAAGTTAAAGGTATTGTAGAATAGATTATATATAATATATATATATATCTAGATATATATATAATATATAATATAGATATATATATATATATATTATATAATTTCTATATAGATTATATATTAGATATATATATATATATATATATATATATATAGAATATATATATCTATATATATATATATATATAATATAGAATATAGATATATAAATATATATTAGCTATATATATATATATATATATATATATATATAAATATATATAATAGATATAGATATATATATAAATAATAGTATTATATTATATATATATAGATATATATATTATATATATATATATTATATTCATGATTTTTACGTGACCTTCCTCCAGTGTCCTTTGTACGGTATTTGATAAAATAAGAGATAAAAACACACTAACATGTTGGAAGTAATTACTTGAATATGTTTGTAATGTCTTAATATAAAAGGTTTTTGACATTGTTACGGAACTACAAATCTAAAAATATATATGTTCGATGGCAGGTAAGCAACTATACACGTGGATACCCCCAGACCGCAACGAATTTACAAGTGTAGCTATCTTATTTCTTAAACTAATAAAACAAGATTATAATTACTTTATAAATTTAATATCTTAAAGTCTCACAAAATTGTTATGTTATTTTCTAACTCAAAAAGAAGCACCAGACCGAAATAAATTCCCTTCTAGGTCAAGACCAAACACTAATTTGTCCTCCTAAAGTTCCGTGTAAACGGGTTTGCCAATCATGTGCAACAACTGAATAGCGCAATAATTCTTAATTATCTCAGAATTACATATACGTGTAGAATACACCTAAAATTTATTACTACATATGTCAGTTGCATTTAGCATTAAATGACATTTTTGCGTCATTTTACAATAAAGGAATAGAAAATCAATTTTGTA
The DNA here is from genome assembly GCA_037178615.1 of Dione vanillae. Taxonomy (NCBI): domain Eukaryota; kingdom Metazoa; phylum Arthropoda; class Insecta; order Lepidoptera; family Nymphalidae; genus Dione; species Dione vanillae. The sequence continues at coordinate 2,567 of JAZFAU010000777.1, forward strand.
CATTAAAACCACCGAGATTTAACTAGTAAAACAACTTAGCAGATTTTTTATATCTGTCTGTCTTTGTTCTATTTATTTGTCCTCCAACTACGACAATTAACAAAAACTACTGAGCGATGGTAAATGAATTTTTGTATAAACATATCTTGCATCTCAATTCGTAAAGTAATAACGTGAAGCCATACACCCGACTAACATAGTTTTTACCCTAAGTGTGTGTGGACGATAATAAATATTAGTCCATTTGATAAAATGATGTATATATAAATATATATATAGCGGTACAAATCGATTGATTTTGTAGTCATTTTTGCGAATTTGCTCCTTCCAAATTTAGATAACTTGAAATAATTTCTAAAAACAATATTAACTGTTTAAAATCACTACAAAATTTTTAATATTATAAGTATAGTTAATTTTTTGGTTATTGACTGACCATAAAATTATAAATCAAATTTGGCAACCTTATTGCCTTTTACATAAATATATAAAATATATCTTAAACATTCTGCAGATTTGACGACTTGTCCGTAATTAAGTATATAAAATATTCTGTCCTTCTTATTGTAAGAATGTGAACTATAAAATCTACATGAATTTTATCTTTATTGGTATATTTGGCAAATTGTACGCAAAATAATTAAACCTTAAATTGACTTGAAATCAAGGTATCGTATTACAATCGTTTTCTTAAAAATAGTACAGATCAAAGAGCTCTTATACCTACCTAATAAGTGCTTAGACATGCTGAGTAGCTACTAAATAGATGTGAATAATTGACATCCACTTACCAATTGATTCTGCTTTCTTATCTTAATAACATATATTTATTCAAAAAATATGCACCTAAATAAACTTTAAATATATATTATATATCTTTCACATATAAACATATTGGAAAATACGATATGATTTAATATAAACAGAGTTATTCGAAAATGTATAAATCCAAGAAATCGAAGGATCGCATATGATCGCGCAGTTTACTAAAGCGGGCAAAGCCATAGTGAGTCGCTATCAGTTTAATAAATCCTGTAAATTGGATAGCGTTGCACTATAAGACGATTGTTATTTAAATATTGTCAAGATACATGTACATGTATTTATATACTGGTAACTGACATATACCAAAGGTTCTCACAACAGATTATTATGTCATTTCATAATACTTTAATCAATTTTGTGAATTATATTACTCACTAAACCGCTTTTGCTTTGAAATGTTTTTATACAAACAATGAAAGGAAAATACATTGCGGTATTTTATCGTATAATTGTAACACTTAAACAAAACTTAGTTGATCCGCACCATACTTTATAACTAATACATGTTCATGTATAATATATATTTATATATATATATATTAATATATAGATATATTATTATATATATATATATATCATATATAGATTTATATATAATATTATATATAATTATATATATATATATATATATATATATATATAATAGTATATATATATAATATATATATATATATATATATATATTATATTATATATATATATATATATATAGATATATATATATACAATGAAATTAGTAGTTATAAAGTAGGTGGCGAATACACTAAGTTTTGTAAAGTTGTACAATGGTTTACAAATAACGATAAACTACAGCAATGAGTTTCCTTTCATTGTTTGTATAAAACTTTACAAAGCAAAAGCGGTTTAGTGATAAGAAATTCACAGAACTTTTAATTATTATATGAAAGGACATAATAATTCTGTTTGTTGATACTTTTGTAGATGTCGTGACCAGATTATAAATACCTGTACATGTATCTCTGACAATATTTAATACAAATCGTTATATAGTCTAACGCTATCCAATTACAGGTAAATTTTATACATGCTAGCGACTCCCTATGGCTTTTGCCCGCTTTAGTAAACTGCGATCATATTGCGATCCTTCGATTTTTCTTGTGATTTATACATTGTCTGAATTCAAGGCTCTGGTTGTGTGAGTGTATTAATGAGTCATATCGTGGGTATTTGCCGATTTAGGTGTTTTCAGATGTGAAAGATATATAAATATATATGTAACGTTTATTTATGTGCAATATTTTTTGCAATAAATATATGTATTTAAGATTAATAACAGACCTCAAATTTGTAGTGGATTCAATTTATTCACTCTATTTAGTAGATAATCAGCATTCACGAACGATTCCTTAGTATGATAAATATACTTTGATCTGTACTTTTTTTAAGAACTCTTGTAATACGATACTTGATTTCAATTCAATTTAAAGGTTGTAATTATTTTGCGTACAATTGACAAAAATACCAATAAAGATAATTCCATGTATATTCTATAGTTCCCCACATACAATAATGATAGACAGCATATACTTTTATATACTTAATTACGACACTGTCGTCAATCTGCGAATGTTTTAAGATATTATTTTATAATTTATGTAAAAATGCAATAAGGTTTTGCACAATTTGATTTATATTTTTATTTGTCATCAATACCAAAAAATTAAATATACTTATAATATTAACAATTTTTTAGTGATTTTAAACAGTTTAATATGTTTTTCGAAATTATTGCAGTTACTAAATTTGAATGGGAGCAAATTCGCACAAAATACTACAAAATCATCCTATTTACCGCTAATATATTTTATATATACATATTTTATCAAATGACTACTATTATTATGTCCACCCACACATTAGGGTAAACTATTTAGTAGTGTTTATGCTTCAAGTTATTACGTCGATTTGATATTGCAAGATATGTGATACAAAAATTCATTTTACATCCGCTCAGTAGTTTTTGTTAATTGTTAGTTGGAGGACAAATAAATATACAAAGACAACCGATAAAAAATCTGCTAAGTTGTTTTATAGCTTATACCTTCGTGGTTTTTAATGTACAACATTGATTTTCTATTCCGGTTATTGTAAATGACGCAAATGTATGTTAATGCTAAATGACTGACATAGATGTTAGTAATTAATTTTATGGTATTCTAAGTATATGTAATTCTGAGATAATTAATCTTTTGCGCTATCCTTTTGTTTTCACACGATGCAACCCGTTACACGGAACTTATAGAAGGAAAAAATAGTTTTTTGTCTTTGACCTAGAAGGTAATTTCTTTCGTTCTTGGTGGCTCTTTTTGAGTTAGAATAACATACCCATTTTGTTCGAGACATTTAAGATAGTAACTTGTATAATTTTTAATATACTCTTGTTTATAGTTTTAAGAACTAAGATATCTAAACTTGTAAATTCTTTTCGGTCTCGGGTACTCCCGTTATAGTGCTTACGCTTGCCATCTCATCTAGATTTTTATATTTTGTAGTTGCCGTAAACAATGTTCCAAAAACTTTTCTATATTAAGACATACTAATATTCAAGTATTACTTAAATACATTGTTAGTTTTTATCTATATATTTTTTATCAAATACGTATCAAGACACTGAGAAGGTCACGTAAAAATCATGAAGAGTGCATATATGAAGAGGCTAATGACAGTGGACGAGGCGAAAGAGGTATGCAGGGACCGTAGCGTTTGGAGCTCCGTTAGGAATAAAGCGTGGAGATAATTATGTATACATGTACGTGTGTATGTAAACGCGACGGGTTCGATTCTCACTCGGATAAAAAAGATTTTGCAACTAGGCACTTGCGTTCCACCACCCAACTCGCAATACCTGGAAAAGACGAAAAGCAGGGAACGGAGTGGCTTAACTCTAGTTTCCCACGGTTCTTGCAAGCATTGTCATAAGTGAAAATGTTTATCGTTGTCCTTTATAGCACTTTATTTGTTATTATTACAGTGAGTTAAGTAATATTGACTGGCGAGAGAAGTGTGGTTGCTTCGTTAGAATCTAAATATATAATAAATTATATTATATTAAACATATTTATCTAACAAAATTTCATTATCATCTTATAACAGTCAAAATCTTATCCAGTTTAACTAAAAAAAATATTGAATAAGCAAAATTTGATTCTATTAAATTCGCCAATTTAATGCAAAAATGTAAATACATAAATATGCGGAACCTCATTTGAGTTTACGATTTTTTTATTCTAAAGTCTGATGTGTCATTACTGCCCGCACTCACCCATCTCTCTTACCCTCAAGAAGAGGAAAGAGATAATATGAAGTTTTATATATTTATAGAAGACTACATTTAATTGATAACGTATACATATGCAGGACGGCTGACGGTGTCCAGTTATATACTTTGTATATGAGACGCGTGTAGTGCAAAATGATAATATTAATAAATATCTTGTTTTTTCTATGCCTGGGTTACTCAGATGCTGGTAAGTGATTTTATTTATTTTTGCATATTTATGACAAATATATTCTAAAAATTCACATATTTTCGAAAAATATACATACTATATATAACGGATTTGAAGTGAAAACTATCACTACCTGGAACATACTAATACTGATGTGAGTGTTTTGAGTATGCTGTAAAATGTAATAGAGCTGTGTTAAGATTGAGGTACGAAACCCTAAGGAAAAAATACCCTTATGGTATCACTTTGTTGTCTATTGTACCTGTCTGCCTATCGCAAGACGATTTTGTCAAACTCAGTGGAAGAATTAAACTGACATTTATTGACATAAACACATATAACTGATAATATGTAACTAATAATATATACTTAATACTAATAATATAACTTCTTAAGTCAACACAATCATCATAGATGACGGCTAACACAAGCAAATATAGATTTTGTATAACAAATATTATATAACAATTAAAAATATGAAGGTTTTCGTCTTAAGCAGAACCTAACATGGTAAAATGTCAAACCAGGAATACTTGAAGTTATATCCGTTTACGACGGTGATATCGAGTGACATATTATAAAGAGTATTCTTTATATATTATGAACCTGTTTTTTCTAGAAGTAAGTTTGGCAATTGACAAATCCTTAAGATTTTTCAATTTAGATTTGAGTAAAAAAATATTAAAAGAAATATCTTTTTTCTGTCTTCAATATCATCTTTTGTTCAATAATGAACTCGATGTTGCTGATTTTTACTAACAGTGTTTCAATGTTAACATTTTCACAGATTTATCAGGTAAAATATTGTATCGAAAATTTTGCTAAATATCTTTAATTATATACAAGTATTACAAAACTGTTGCTTGTTTATCTTCTGTTATAAAAAATATTAAATATCAAGATAATTTAATTTAACTAAAGGAACTTCACAAAATGTTTTGTATTTATAAATAAATTAGAAAACAACACTCTGTCGTAAAGTAAGTGTAGTTTGCCTGCTAATATAGCTTAAATTAGTAATAATTTAGTTGAACTGCACTTGGAATATGTCAAGGTACTCGTTAAGTAATTATTACTTGGTAAATATGTTCAAAATCGTAGTTTAAGTTCGGAAGTTTTTGTTGAACAGCGAAAGTTTTTGATCGACTGTTAAGCCCTCCTTGAGCTTGAGCTTGACTTAATTGGCTAGTCGGTAGGTAATGTAGTTTAAAGTGATCTATAAGTAAACTTGGGTTAAAATTTTAAATATACATTTTATAACGCGGTAATTGAAATTACATAATGTTGTATATATAATGTTTGTTAATTTCGTTTTGTAAGATTTTTCCTACCGTAGTATGAGCACATAGAAAATAAAACAATATAAACATTTTACTTATCTTTGCATGTCATGTAATTATTAAAATTTTTACTTTTGTGGCTTATTGCATGGCCTTGATAGGACTTAAATTACATTTATCTTTATCCATTCATTAAGATACATATAACATAATATCTTTTAAAATATATAATAAAATAAGTAAAATTTTAATATGAATTACACTAAGCAAGCAAATTTTATATCCACCCTGCTGAGATTCCCCTTAGCATGCAAATTTCTGAAAATCTTCTCATAATAGACTTATACGAAACATTTAAATCTATTTTATTATTAGTTTCATTGTATTAGAATTACAAAATAATATCATACTCTTTTTTATATACATATATCATTCAGTCTACATGAAATCTAAATTTATACTCATCTATTTTCAAATTTTTTACAGCTTTACTGTTTATCAAACGAACAAAATGCCACACTTGTCTACTTACCAGAGCAAAGAAAATGGAATCAAAAATCATTCTCTTTTAGTGGATTTACAGGCAAACGCTGGCCTTCTACACCACTAAATACCTCTGCAATACGCTTAAATTCAAATATAATTTTCAGTGTGTCCTGGCGTAGTAACAAAAAAGGAATGGGACGGTCTAAGTCCACTCCACGTGCAATATCTACCGCGGCCAGTGAACCTCGTCATCATACAGCATACTGTTACACCTACGTGTGAAACCGACGCCAGTTGTGTGGATATAGTTCAAAGCATCCAGAATACACATATGGAATCTTTGAACTATTGGGATATAGGCATTTCGTATGTAGAATTTAATTTTTTAAAAGGTCTTTTTTTAGTTTCACGCTTTATCCCGCATATTGCAGGGTAAGCAGAGGGAACTGCAGGGACTATATGAACTTAGTGGTAAGATACTCCGTTGCTCAGTCCCTGCTTTCTCGGTCCCCGCTTTCCGCCTTTTTTGAAGCATTGGATAGTGAGTGGCGGAACTCAACGCCGTTTTCATTTAATATTTTGAATTGAAATTTCTTTCTACGACAATTCAGTTCACTTCATTTGTATGGAGTTTTTGTGATATTCTACATCAGAGGATGATATAACTTTTTTTTTAAAAGAAAGCAGAGGGAACCTAGTTCTATGTACTAGTTCTACAATAGTGTTAAAACACTCCGTTTTACACTATACGCTCAAGTTGAAGGGTAAAGCTTTTTTGTGGAGTGCACCTTTTTATTGTTTCTGAAGCGAAGAAATGAAACTAAATCATTCCACCGATTCGGAATCGAACTCCGAACTGTTGTTAATAATACAAATATTAAATTTATTATACTTAACACAACATTGAATTATTTTCTTCTATTTTTTAAAAAACATAAGAAACATGAGAGACGTTTTAAAGATATAAGCCAGGTTATTCTATATTTTATTTTATCTTGTGGGATTGAGACAGGTTTGACAAAATAAAATAAAGTCTTTTTTGTCACACATTCAAGGTTCCTTGTCGGTGGGAATGGTAAAGTGTATGAAGGAACCGGTTGGCTGCACGTTGGCGCTCATACTTACGGATATAATAGAAAATCTATTGGAATATCATTTATAGGCAACTTTAACAGTAAGTTTCTTAAAGTTTATGTTATTTGTATAGTCATCAAAATCATTTCATAGTACAATGAAATACATCTTCGCAACAACCGGGCATGTTTAAATAATTGTATTAATTGTATTTTAGTAATTATTATTTTTAATTATTATTTCAAATTATTATTATGTAGATATATTTTTTATTTTATTTGCAAGAAAATAAACACGAAATAACGTTACATAATTTTATATTTTATTTATTCATAAATAGCAATAAAAAATTGATAAATGTGTACAAATAAGCGAGGAAGCGCTTTTTATTTTTGTAACATTAATCTTTCAATATAATTTAGATACCACGATAATAATTGAGAAGGAATATGACAGCTTAGAAAGTATTATTCCCTGTGATGTGTTTGTCTATTTAGAATCTCTGAAATATTTAAAATAGCTTTTTAATATCAAACTTGACTCTTTGAAAACATTAACATTATGAATTATTTTAAAATATGCAACAGGTTTTAGTATAAAACATATTAATTTTCTTCAGGTGATCAACCAACGCAAGCGGCGCTAGACGCTGCTCAAGAGCTAATTAAATGCGGCGTAGAACAAGGCCATCTGTCTCCAGATTATAAATTAGTAGGCCAAAAACAAATTTCTGCTACTGAAAGCCCGGGGAGGAAGCTGTACAATGTGATAAGGAGGTGGCCACATTTCTTAGAGGACGTTTCATCAATTAAGAATTAGTAAACACCTACATAAATATTATGTATAATATTGACCTTATAGTATATACGATGTAGTGTGTATATTTCCGTGTATGTATATTTGCCAATTTAGTTAGCCTAAAGTGACCTCTTATCAAGACCAGTTTACTGGATATACATATATAAGACGCTATACTGCGTGAGCATAAGAGTAAATTAACATGAAATCTGTTTAAATTTAGTCTTATAGCTCCAAGGAATGGTAATTCGGCATATCGTAGACATATGTGTGTAAACTAAGAAAGCTGCTTACTTTTGATTTGAATATGAGGTTTCTTGGGATAATTTTGCAAACATTCATAATATTTGTAATTTTTCTATCTTGATAATTATGTTACTAAAAACCAAACATAGTGTGTTGGCGTATCGAGTGGCGGTATTCTTCACCACGATTTGTCGTTATACCAGAGCGAGGAAAACTTAAATATATTTCTTGATTAAAAATGTTTGTACCAGATAACAAAGCGCTATTTTATTTTAAAATATATTAGCCCTCAGTATATACTTTTATAATAAACCAATTGGCACTTCTGTACCTGATTGACTACTATGTAACAAATGGGGGTAGTTGTATATTTTATTAATTTATTTAAGCTGTTACCGCTTGTAACAGACTATTAGAAAGATTTTTCGTCAGTGCTTCGAAATTATAAAAATGAACGTAAATTTATCTATCCAATCTGTCTCTTGAGATTTTTAACATTGTCGTGTAATGGTGTACAGGTAAGACTTATATATATAGAGATAGTAATTATATATAATTATATATATATATAATATATATAAATATAATTATATATTATATATATATATACTATGTATATATATATATATATATGTATATAATATATATATATATAGTTATATATTATTATATATATATAATAGATATAATATATATATATATATATATATATATATATCTATATATATATATTATATATATATATATATATATAATATATATATATATATATATAATATATATATATATATGTATATAAACATCTATATATAGTCTATATTATAATATATAAAGATATATATATAATATATATATATATATATATAATATATATATTTAGTATTATAATATATATCATATATATTATTTATATATTATATATTTATATATTCATATAAATATTATACTATATATATAGTATATATATAATAGTTTCGATCGCGCAACATATAGCGGCACCGAGGCACATATATATATCTATATATATAATATCTACCACATTGTACATAATTAAGCGTTTTTGATTAAGTGATTTAATAGCAACAACGCTAATCAAAATTAATAATTTACAAACAACCCAATTTTTATCATTTATATGCAAATAATTTTTTACATCTTCTTCTGGTAACTGCAGCCAGCACTTCAATAATGAATCTGTCACCAAATCCCCTTCCAACTGCGCGTGACGATCCAGTGCGACACAATCCAGCAATTTAACACACCTAGCAATAAAGTAAAGGCATTGCATATAAAAGCTAGAGTCAACTAACCATTTTTGGCGGAAACTTGACCCACAATTCGCTTCGCGTTGTTAAGCTTAGATCCTTTAAAACTTCGCAACGGATTTTGGTTGTAGTTTATTATAGTAGGTGTAATTTTTGAAATTCATGAAGGCCGTTCATTACAACAGAAAACACTGCTGATTTAAAGATTTCTAATGTTCTTCATATGACTAATTGTAATGTCGCCCTCTATTAGAGGTAATCTCTAAGAAAATCTGTTTGTCGTTACTAATGTCCTACAGCATTTAGAATTGTATTAATACGTCAATATATTTTAGTACGCCACTTTGCACCCATGATTTGCGGTTGCGGGTAGCTAGTAATACATACAAATCATATAATAGTGGACTTATGCCTCTTTCACTTTTTTCATACTTACAAAGTCTCAAGCTAAGCCCAAAAGTCGACGCCATGGGCCACGGTGTTTCAATTATCTTGCGCTACGAGTCTAGCAAAAGTACGGTTTCGGTTCGGTCAAACTTGCCCCCAACCACTTTGCTAAGCGTCATTAATCATCTTACCGAAGAAGTCAACGATCATCTGGCAACATTTGTCCAAACAATGAAAAAAAAATTTTCTTATTTTTTTATTAGGAAATACCGTCTTGTCTTCATTTTAATACCAATTTTTTTAATTTAATAAAGTTTAATTAAAACAGTACAAATATTTAATATATAATAATAATATTCTTTTTATCGCTTAACGCTTTATCGCAGTACCCTACTTTCCGTCTTTTTCTAGGCAGTTGCTTGTTGAGTTTGCGAAACTCACGCTTCGCTTTGCCTATAGGCCAGTGGCGAAGAACAATAGAATAGAAAAATTAATCTTCCCCGCGTGGGAATCCATCCTACAGTCCACCGGCGCGTGGGTGGGGTGCATAGTGTGGGAGCTGGGGACACGTTATAGTCGGGGCAACACGACGGTACTCCAGGTGGTAAGTCTGTGCGATAGTCGTGGTGGGGGGTGTGAAAAAATGACGTCTATAATAGAGGGTGTCAGGGGGGTGAGCGGATCTGAGACAATATACTAATAAACAAAACATACTTTTAATTCAGTTGCAACAATGGTACGAGCCACATTTATGGCCATATAGTTTAATTGTTTGTATAGCTCATACCAGTGTCAAGCCGAGGGGAACTGTTTGTCAGTATGAACCTAAAGTCACTGTGTTCCTCATTTAATTTTTCCTGTATAGTAAAGTAGGTATACATTCAGCAACAACAAAGTAAATATAATATTTATAATTGCTGAAAGTATAATCTAAACGAACAGAACATATAATAATAGTTGGTACAACAAATATATATTGTGATAATATAATGTATGATTTTGTTTATTTTAATTTTTTGATAATTGGAATCGAATAATGTGTGTGATGTTTGTTTTAACCATTTATATTTTTACAGTGATGAGGTGGTATTTTTTCTAGTCTTCACATGCTTTTAAAATATTCCCGCACATGGCTGCAGGGTAGGCAGAGGTAACTCAGGGACCGGGCGTGGGAACATATTGTTAATACACTCATAGCTTAGGTCCCCCCTCTTCTCCCCTCCGTCCCCGCTTTCTGGCCTTTTTCGAGGCATTGCTGTTGTTAATGCCCGCGCCGTTTTTGTTGCTAGTATTTTACAATTTGTTATTTTTTAAAATTGAATACTAGTAACACTTAACCAGCCTCGTCTCTATTGTTGATGTGTATGTGAATGCCCTATATACCCAATTCTTAGTACAATATTTTAGTTTTTTTTTTTTTTCTTTTCAACTTCTATTTTTATATAATTTTCACTATTCTATGGCTGAAGCAGCAAAAAATTATAAAATAGAAAATTATATATATTACTATATTGATAACATTCTTATTTTATTGGTGTTTAAGTTATCTATAATATGAAAACAAAAAAACAAGGAGCTTTCACAAATAAATCAATTTCTTTTTAATTACGTAAAAAAAGAAACATGATATTATTCTGCAAATATGTAACTGTCATTGAATTTTGTGTTATAGGTTTATATTCAATAGATAATTATATCAATGCCTAATATCGTTTTCGCTTGAAAAAAAAAAACCGTCAAACTATAACAACTTTATCACATTTAATAATTCTGCCTTTGTCAACTTTAGGTGAGGTGCTAAATGTACGTTTTTTCACTGAAAGTAAAACATACGGCTGTGCTCCAAAAAGTCATATCTGGTCAATGCCTGTTTAAATTAATTGCATTTCGTTTAAATCGTCCTTTTTGGGTACGAGATATATAATTGAAGGCTAAAATAAACGTTACGTTATATATGTATGTATATTCTGTCTAATATATCCAACGAGTGAATCCTAACTCAACTCAAAAAAAAACTATTCAAACGTTTTAAGAACATACTCCCCAATGGCTTTTTGGAATTATGACTAAGTATCCACATGAATGAAAGCTTTGAAAATATCTCAAATCGATGAACCTCGTTCGTAACATATTTTCTTTCCACACAATTCTCCATCGAGATTTTCCCCCGACTCATTACCACCAGAGTCCAAGGCCACCTTTCCCAATACCACTTGACGTAACATCTGCCAATAGTACCATACCTTGCATCGGCACGAACAATGCTGATTATAAATTTCTTTTATTTATTTTCCCGCATCAGAAAAATGCGGCAAGCTGGCTGTGACAAATACCGACATAATAACCCTAAAACAACAACATGTTTCCTAGAGACTGACTGCTAATTCTTCTTCTTCACGTATCAGTTGTGGTAAATTTTCGCCTACTTCTATAAAACTTTTGGGGGGGGGTTTTTTTATAATTTCTATCATCTTAGAGTCATCATTCTCAAGAAATTTCTTTGCCATTTCCATATCACTGTATATACCTATAGATTTTTCCTGTAGTTAACTTTCTTTACTTCTACATACTTAACGTTAGGACTTCTGACCACTACTCGGTGTGAAGGTACTTTTATCTGCGGTGCACAGCGGTCCTTTCCTCCTCTGTCGAATATGCTTTTCTGTATTCTTGTATTCGAGTTTCCTGGAGTCTTGGTACTAAAGGATTTCTGATATTGATAATTTAATATAGATTAATGTTTCTAGAGCTAGCGTTATTTCTTTCTCATATTGTGCTTATGCATAGCTTGGGCTTTTGTAGACCTTGTGGCTCTTACATTCCGTCAAATTTGTAACTTGACACATTTTTTTAAATATTGGATATATTTTTGTTTTTTTTTGTGGTTTTGGGACACACCTATTGATACTTTCTGCTAAATTTACCTCATTCAAATTTCCGCTGTAATTGACTACATAAACTCAGTTACCTAAAACTTTGTAGGAAATCAAATTACAATATAACGTTTAAAACTTACCCCAGGTTTTCATATCATTTGTTGAGTATTTCCGTCTTGGTCTTGTTATTTATTTGCACTCGATCTTCGTCCGTCTTTTGAACTGGCATTTCCTAAAGTTAGAAATTTAGTTTTTTTAAATTGTTTATATAATATTTCTTGTTTATTCTTGAAATATATATTGACGTTAATATGTTTTTGTCCTTTTCGTAATCAAAGAGCATTCTAAACTAAAGAGTATATAATACTAATACAAATGAATGTAAATCATAAAACTAATAATTAATGAATGCAGTGGCCAATACTTAAATTCAACTATATGTACTTTACAGTTATTTCTTGTTACTCCTGTTCTCTTACATATTGCATCAGTGGTAGAAATCCTAGTGTGGGACAATCGTGTTTCGATTTTTTCATATACCTTGAGTATTGGGGGCGAAACTAAAACCATGCTTTTTTTTCTTAATGTCAAGAGTAAATTGAGGACGTTGCGGGATTCTTAACCATCAGAAATCCTACCTGAAAATCGTACGTGGCATCACGGGAGTCGCTTCACAATGACATCCTCTACTTAACTTTTAAAATGTGAATTGTCAAAATGTTTATATTTTGTAGGTAAGTACAATTTGTGATTAATGTGGGAATATTAACTTATAAGTAATAAAAAGAATTATAGCAGAATAAACAGCGAGAATTTAGTTATGATATACTTTACTTTCCTCCAATTTTCAAAAGATATTTTTTGCTTTGTTTTCTGTCCCATAGTTGCGTAACGTCATAACCAAATAAGTGATTTATAATCTTCAGATGTAAATAAAAGAAAGTTAGTCACAACACTGTTTTCTCAATTTTTGTACAAATCGGGTTTGTCAAGATACGCATGGCAATTGTAGGTTACTATAAATATCATTACATGATTGTTAGTTTCATAATGTACATTAATATACTTACTATATTGACATAAAAACTTACATAAAGGACTAAATTACAAACTTTGTTTAGGAAGGACATCGTGCCAGGGACGGATTAGTTCGCGACACGGAAAAAAGATATGGGAAGTGGAACGTTGTCTAAGTTCACATTAACAAAGAGATTGGTCCCTCAAACTGATTTCTTAGCCATAGTGAACAGGTCAGACATGCATGTCCAAGTTCGTAAGCGACAAATTGTACCAAATACGCCTCCGTTCAGTAAAATCTTTGAGAGGAAACCCAAGTACGTTTTGATATATCGAATTAGAAAATGCTATATATTACCTTTCTGGAATTTTGATAGATTCCAGTAGTAGATCAAGACTTATTAAGTGAGTAGCGGCAAGGACAAACCTTGACCGAATTAAAATAAGAGATCTAAAGCCTCCACACTGAGCTCTTAATTTTGCAAATAATTTGCGATTTAGTTATAGTGGAACTAATTAATATCTAGCTTTCTCTAGAACGACATGATTATAATTCTTGCACGAATCCCTTAAATAATATAAAATCACAATTAACTATGAACGGTCCACTTCTTTATAGCCGTTGGCACTCAGTGATCTGATTAATATAATAATCGATTTTACTTTGTGGAGAACGAAAGACAGAATTGCTATCTAGGAGGCAACATCCTCGCTTGTAAACACTAAGATTCAGTATACACGTATTTGTTAAATATCACTAAATTGTAAGTAATTTTCTTTTTTATAGTATCTGCCAGTTATTTTCAACACAGTTTTGTTTGTAAAACTTTGGATTGCTCTCCGAAAGATGTGAATGTCAGATTTGACCCAGGTTTTCATATCCTCTATCTCTTTAAAATTTTGTGTTGTACCAGGATCTCCTTGGTCAAGCCAAGATCTAAATTTTTTCTTTCTTCAACTGGTCACAATTTTATTTTTTTACGTTGATATAACGATTTCAAATAGAATGAATAATATATTTTTCATACAAATTATAAAATGATAATAAATTCTTAAATTTAGATATTTTGTTGCGCGTTGCTTCCGCCACTCAATACGCAATGTCTTCGAAAATGGCGGAAAGTGGGACGGTGTAGCAGCGGACTAGTAAACGAAGTGTCGTTAATCCTAAGCTCTTATGGGTTCCTGCGGTTTCCCCCCTCTGCGCTACCCTGCCATTTGCAGGATAAAGCGTTAAGCTAATACAATATTTTTGACGTCAAACTTTCTTTGCTTATCACTCAGCCTAAAAATATTGAATACTAATATATAAGGAATTTAAAATTATTTTTCTAATTGCAAAGACGCCCTCGTTTATGTCCCAGCCTTCTCACGCCTTCATGGCAGCGCTGCTGCCCCGAAAGTTCAGTTTGTTCGATAAGTTCAGAGGGACGGTCCTAACACACCTACTCGCTGGCGTACTGTAGTGAACTCGTAAGAAAAGTTTTGTCATTTTTCCCATCATCAATGCTTATAGAATAATTACTATTTTTTTACATTGTGGTTTCAAGTGTAAGTTTTTTAAGTTTAGTCTAATTGGATCATATTTCTTGGTAAGGTTACATCTACACAAATATCCATGTAATGGTATATTTACTAGATTAATTTGGTTTAAGTGACGAAAAAACATAATGGGACTTAAATAAATCAATAATAATTCATATTATTATATAAAAACGGACGTTAAATTTATTTGTTTTAATAGATAACTAGTAATGTGAACACAATATTTTTTATACAATCCCTCCTATTTTGGCCATAGCATTAGTTATTTTTCCTCATTGAAGAATAAAATATTAAAAACCTGGTTAACAATATTCTTATTTATTTATATGTTATTTATTTTATTTAAGTTTTTTTTACTTCACAATTTCCTGTAAGAAGTCTAATTGAAGGGATATTTTTACAATATTTCTAGCATTTCTTAACATCTTCTAGATTTTATTCTTTAACTAGCTTATTAGAAATTACTTGACAATTTTATGTTAAAAACAACCTCTTTCTCTCTGGTTCGCTATTTCGCTTTAAAAATACGGTAAATAATTTGACATACACCATCTGAATATTTGTAGAATATTTGATACAAATAGAATATATAATCATTATTAATGTATATCCAACACATTATCATGATTGTATATTTATGTTTGTTAAATAATAGTCCGAAAATTTGTTAAGCGCGTAA
The DNA here is from genome assembly GCA_037178615.1 of Dione vanillae. NCBI lineage: Eukaryota > Metazoa > Arthropoda > Insecta > Lepidoptera > Nymphalidae > Dione > Dione vanillae. The sequence goes on from JAZFAU010000777.1 coordinate 18,515, forward strand.
GTACCTGCCGTTAACCAATTACACACATTTAACATATTGCTCCTACCTACTAAAATACAACTACAATATATAACCAAAAAATAAAAATTACTAGAAATTCAGTGATACAAGAGTAGATGTAAAATCAGCAGTAACACATCTTTTGATCTACTGAATAGCATGTTTTAGTAGATCTTAAGTCAGCTCAAGATTAAGGCAGTCTTTCAAGACCTGGCGCCCAACGTGGCCCTAATTATATAAATACTATATAACATGTTTAAAGGCAAATCGATGTTTGGGCAGTTATTAGTAATTAAATTGTTCGGTACCTCAGTGTTATGAATGACAAAAGCCACGTGTATCCTGCTTAAACTGCTATCTTCAAGTTTATGATTTTGAAATTAATGGTTTCTTGCCGCCTCGTATTCTTATATTATATATACACAGTTAAGGTATAAATAATAACGTTCCCCATAATTTCTTATCATATATTTTCCTCTTTAAGATTAGCGCAAATTCGTGACTACACTTTCAAAGTAGATGTTATGAAAACGTATTGAATGCCTGTTGCAGTGGTTTTAAAATTAAAAAAAAGAAGAGATCATGACGTGTCACAGCCATGAGAACAAATGTCAAGATAACGACGACTATCAAAGTCATATTACCATTAAAAGAAATATCCTGGCGATCTTTTTACAGAGTCCCAGATACTACTGTTCAGACTTTCTTGTCTCATTAGTACCGTTAACCTAATGAATATCAATTTTGTATTAATAGACATAAATCGTGTAACATTGAGATATACTACTTTCTCGTATTAGGTGTAAGAGATTGAACCTTAGCTGAGCCTCACCTACTTCCAAAAGTCACTAGTATGTATTCAGTCATAGCTTAATGAGTAAAATTACAAGGCAAAGTTTTCCTCTTAGCGCATTCGTATCTTGTTGAAAATTTTGCATAATAACGGCTTACTGGGTTGCCCTAAAGCGTGATTATTTTGGAAGGTGGCCAATGTTCAGATGTAATTAGTAATAACGGTATGGTTACTTAAAAATGAATGTAGTTTTTTGATTTATACTAAGTTTGAAGATAAAGAACTTTCACGCTTCTTGTCTCGCTTATAGCAAGCATCGTAGATGAGGGAGCCCAGTGGTTTGTACATTTTGATTTTTTAACTTTTTTAAAGACTTAGCTACTTACTAGTTAGACTTACTACTCTTACTATATAACTTGACTATTTTTTACTTTAGGAAGACTATTTGAGACACTTACCCTCTATGAGTGGTGAACTTCTAACATTCACCGCTGTTTGTCTTGTTACATCAGAGCAACAAAAGGAGATATTTGATTTTCTCCGATGGGTAAAATCAAATCCACACCGTTATATATTTATTGTAGTAAACGTAAAACAGGCGTAATTTCCTACAGTTTTGATATGTGTGTATATAAATAAATACACACTTATCTATGGATGGGAAGAAATAGTTTAAAATGTCATTCTTAAATTTTTTACATATCCAGTTTTTTTTTCATATTAATTCATTTATTCATAATTACGTTCTTCAAATGAAAAATATTTCATTTGAACTACTAACCGTACCATGCGAAGCGACACGCAATATTTAATCGCTATCACAATTTACGGTCTCGAAAATTGTGGCATGGAGTGTCCGTCAAGATACTTTCTTATTCTTCTTTTTTATTAACGAACTTAGTTATTGTAGTTCCCAGTGAAAGCTATATATCAATTTAACATAAATCATACTGTTACAACTTTCCGTGTAAACGAAGTATTGTAAAACAAATCGTAACTTGAGGTCGACCTAAAAAGCAGTAATATTGGGCTGCCGACTACCAGATCGAGTACACCTTTTGTATCGATGTAGTCGCATACAAATACCCATTGGGTAAACTCACGTCCAAATTGTCTGTTCTTTTAATTCATTTCCTTTCTAACTACTGTTTTATTTCTTTCAGAAAGTGACGCTTGCGTATAGGACAATCACTATTATATTGAGGTAATATTTTTACAATCTGGTGTTATTGCGGAAGCCTCTTTAAATTGATATTATTTTCTTCATTAATTTGTCTCTCCGTTGGTTGTGATTTTTAATGCGTAGACAAAAGACTACTACTTACAACAGCGTCTCTTCCGTTGCAATTTAATGGTATTTCAACTGATTTACACTATGTTTATTATCCCCGTACTATCTATGGTGGGGGCACACTGTTTCTTTTTTGCGAGTTTATTAAGTGTAGAGTAGCGGGGGGGAAAATAAGTAACTTTTTAATTCAAACAGCAAATAAGTATACATGGTAAACCTATCCCGGCTTCTTAAACTGTATGTTAAACCGATTTATTCGGACGTGCCACACTTAGATTTCTACAGGATAATTTGTATGCGGATTGGCCAATCCAACGAGGCAAGCATTCCCTTTGTTTTTTTCGTTCTCCGTCTATAAGAAAATTCTGAGATTTGGGAATTGTACGGTGCCGGCGAACATACGGATCAGCGATTTGGGACTTCACAATAATACACCCAATCAAGATGTATTTAACTAAAGTATGGTTTATGTATTATTTGTAAACCATCTATTATGATATGATGTACTAATTTTCTCAACTTGTACTATATTATATATTTTTTTATTGTTTTTTTTTATGATTAAATTTAGAATAGTTGTTAGAACTACGTTCCGCTCCTATATTATCCTAAATATGGTGGTTGCCTGTGTGTTTGAGGGAATTTTGTTATGATTTCATATCAATATTGTATTAAATAGTATTCTATTTTTTAATCACATTAGTATTTGATAAATCATAACGCGGGTTTTTAGTGTTTGGTGCGACTATGTACACTGTTGTGTAATACTAATAAAATTACCAGACGTTCGCACTCGCACTGTAAAGTAAGTGTGTCTGCGAACTGCTATATGAATTAATTGTGAATAGTTTGTATAGTTTATCGACCGAAGTCCAGGCTATAGCACACTATACCCATTCTTTATTAGCTCCACAGATAAAATAAAGTTTATTTACTTATCTGAATTTTGTTTAATTAGCTACATTGATCATTATATTACTATTACTCGCCAATAATTCGCTGTGCCCGTCTTGCACGTCCACCCACTACACTACGCCACTTGCTCGCAAAGGCCCCCGGAAATCCAGGGACGGACAAAAAGCAGGAACTAAGCCAGTGTTTTTGTAAACTGATTCCTATGGTTTCGCGAAGCTCTCTTGACTGCATGAAATGTACAGGATAACACGCGTGACGACCCTTTGTTTCTGTCATACTTCAATTCAAAAAGCTAAGCGAAGACTTTTATGAACAATAGTACAGTTATCAAGACGACCCAGCTTAAATCTCCTTAGTGCTTTGCAAGCCTGCGATATTTATTGTATTGTTTCCCCTGATTGGTAGTATCGGCAGTGCCTGCATGTCTCAGACACCAGTTGTGCTTTCTTTATACAAATTAGTATCATATGACGGTTAACTAATAAGACTCCTGCCAAAAGAAATAAAAACTAACTATAAAAATAGGACTTTTGGACCAATTTGGTTCTGGCGTATGACTGTGGTATACATTTAGGATCTTTAACGAAATATGCGCCCTATATGGCTACGCGGCTATTTTGCATGTTGGCTCATTGTCGGTCAATTTTCGAGAAACTCGGTGTAGCTATCGAGGGGAATCGCAGGTGTGCGGACATTAACTCCCACGCGCTTTTCTTCCCTTATTGGTGACATATACGTTAAATTACACACACTCATTAAAAAATATGGCAAAATAAATAGAGATAAATCGCGTGATCTAGGTCCCTAGATGTGAAATTCCGTAAGGGTCTCGTCGAGACGTGATTTTTCTATACAAACATGGCATCACTTTTCACGATTGATAAATTCCAACTTAAGCCGTGATCAGCTGCGCTAGAACCAAAGACACACTGTGCATATGGGGGTTAACCAAGCATGTAGCCGCAAGACGGTCAGGTGATATTGGGGACTACTCCAAACTTGTAAACGGAGTGGACTGGCATATATTATTGGATGATAAGTCGGTTTGGAACGGTACTCCCTTCACTAATACATCTGACCGTAGGAGTTGTTCATATGAGTCTGACAGTGTGAAAAGTATCATTCTACATACTTCTTTTATTATGAAGTCACGGCCGACAGCTACTCAGCAGATCGCCCCCGACGAACGTATTGTTCAGTAAAACTGCTCTTGAGTCAACATAGTAAATCTCGCAATTTGCCGTGATTTAATAATTTCAGCTTTTGGAACACACATGTCTGCAACAAATTGTGTATTTTAGTAATGAAATTGCAAAACCAAAAAACGATAAAGTCATTCGACATCTTGAATTGGCAAAAAACAATCCGCTTTTGGTTTGTTGTAACATGGCAAATTGGACACCCGTATTTTTTGCTTTAAACGTTAGTGGTTTTGCTTTAAGATATATTTGACTTCCTCACTAAAAGATTTTGTACTCAATTTCAACTATATATTATAACTCATTGTGTGTTAAAAAGACGCCGTTATTGACCCTAAAAATATCTAATTGGAGAAAGGAAGTAATTATATTCTCTGCTCCACGGCTTAATTCGTTTCTCGTTTTCCTCTCTCGAGGGATCTGCAGGTTGAGTAGTTATCTTAAACGCAGGCGTCTCTCCTCTTCTAGAACTACTTCATTACTCCATTACAAATAAACTGCCGAGATTATTACTACACCACAATGTATATGCGCTCCCATTAAAATACTTTATAGTATAACGTAGCTAACCTCGTTAGTCGAGGCTAAGGAAAGGCTTAGGGTGGGGTACTCGACGTACCGCACGTACCTTACGTAAGGACGAACGACGTCGTAAGTAGTGGCGGTGGTAATCCGAAGAAAGCAGGCCAATGTGACCGTTTAAACTAAAACTTATATACAAATACTAATGTATATTTCACTAACTCTGTTCTTTGAAGAATTAACGAGTTCTTTATGTATTGGAATGAGCTTCCAAATTGATTCGTTTTGTAAATTTTTTGTACGTATCTTTACATATATATGACAATGACAATCCTAATTTTAGGCCAGTTGTATCAATATTAAAACTAGTTATTAATGACACCTTTGCGTTTACAAAGTGATTATATACAGTATGTCGAACTAAATATGAATAATAAAAGAATGTACCTGTATTAAATCTGATATTGTAAGTAACACGACACCAGAAAGTTACTCCTTCAAAAATATGACTTTAATAATGATAAAGACATCTCGATCGTGAGACGTCTACTTAAACTTGTATCAGTATGACGTAAACATAGTTTTGTGCTTTTACGTTAAATATAAAATACAAAGTCATAATGCTGACCTGCTTTACTTCTGAAAATATTTTTTTTGCTTTTTGAAACAATGTCACAGCTCTTATTTATGTTTCATGCGAAATAGCAATGCATTCATTTAAAAACACCCGGAATCAGCGATTATGTAAAGGCTCGTCCCCCCAGTAGCAGCGTCTCGTCCAACAGTCGAAAGTGTCTCTTTATAATTCACCCTTAAGTTACTTAACACCAGTATGTGAATAACTATATAGTGTGTATACTCGTCCCATTCTAGCTTCCAAAACCGCAAACGTCGAAAAATTGGCACCGTTTTTGCTTTTTAATTAATGCTTATCGATAGATTTGCGATATTATGTGCATCTAACGATTGGTCAGGATAAAAACTTTGATAATTAGCTATGTTCTTTCACAAAATACGTTACAGCGCGCGAAGGCATCAAACCAACGCCCCAATATACCGCTCAATGTCGTCGCACCTGCGCGTGGATAATAGCATAACTTTGCGGGCCGTGTATCTCGTTTTCATATGATAACAGTTTTATGTGCAATGTTATAGTTGCAATCTTTAAAATTGTTTTAGTACAAGAAAGAATATGAGATATTACAACTTTTTAACTGATTTTTCAAAACAAATAATTATAGAGTAATTACCAATATATTACCGCCGGAACCAACACCGCCCCTAAATCTAATAGTATCAATTAGTATCAATCAAACAACAGCTCAAGTCTGTCAATTTGCATCCAAATTAAAATAATAATAAATATAAAGCTGCACTCACCGTCATAATGGCATTCAATTTATGAGGAACGAACGGGTAAACATGAACCAACAATTGAGTAGACGAACCCTATCAAAATATCTAGGTTATATAAAGAGTTTACTTATTAGTTTAGGTCAAAATTTATATTTCGATCATACTTATTATTTATTTCTTAAATTTTTCTATGTTAATAGTTCCTTTTATACGATTTAACAATGTGTTCCTAACTAAATTTAACCTTAATAAGTGTGTCTTGTGATTAACAAACACATAGTGCAATATACTGGAAACCATTTATTACCGCCCTAAATCTAACAAACAGTACTCGATCAACACGATCAAGTCTGTAACTTTTAATCAAAATAAAATAATAACTAAAATACTGTTCTTAATTCTTTAGTACCTTAAAAAGAAGTTGTTAAGAAATAATACAAATATATTATACTATATTTCGGTTGTATTGATTTCTAAACAACTTCTTAGGTTAAAATGTAATAAAATCAAGAATCAGATTTTTTGAAATAACAAGGGTTTTTTGTGTCTCGTATCTGAAACGTTGCATTAAAAGACTTGAGCACGGTGTTTGTAATAGCAAGGGACGATCTGTATCCATTACACCATTGATTGTTTTCTTTTGCTCTATGCTACCGAAAGCATCGCCTAATAATGGTTTTGCTATTTCGCACATGTATAAAAAAGCGTGCAGTTACAAAGGCATAAAGGATACCATTTTAATATTCACCGGCCCATAATCATCTTTTTTGAGGAACTGAAAACGTCTAGCACTTTATCTATAGTAACCCTCGCGCGATTGAAGAGTGGATGTATTCCTGAAAACTCTAAAGCATTTCATCATTACAAAATATTTATCCCCGTACACTCTATAGTTACTCGGTACTATTCATTATCCACACGCACTCACATCCATATTAACGAGTTGCTACACCTAAAATATTAAGCAACTAGCTTTCTTTCCTCATACAACCATTTGAACTTATACAATATTTTATCTTAAGGTAGTAATCAAAAATGGAGGTTCCACAGGGGACAAGTTCATATGTTAATTTGTATTTCACAAAAATAATTGTTGTTTATGAGCACAACTCTAACAATGTTCGACTTTCTAAAATCTTAAGGGCGTTATTTGCATACTTTTGCCTGAATTACAAAAACCATGTCGTTGTCATCTTAAGCCTCAAACATCATAGGTTAATATGAAAGTAATGTGTACCCATTAAAATCATTAAAATAAGTCATTTTAACAAGTTGTGTAAATAATAATAATCGAAACGATGGTACATGACATACGCCACGGTACTAGGCAGCCTCAAAAACTAATATCATGTCAGTGCGCAATGGAAAAACTTTTATGCCACGAACTCAAAAAATTTGTAGAAATTGAGGCACCGTTTGAGGTAATGTACGAATCACTATTTGTATTTTTATTAGGTACTTTTAGAGCATCCACCCTTTAGGTAGAAAATTGTGTATACTTTTTTCCATGACTTATAAACATCCAATGGTTGTTTTCGTGAAGGTCGCTTTAGAATCACAAAAAACTATTGGTGCAGAATCGGACATGTTATTTTATTATGTTTTCTTTTGTAGCTTAAGTTTCTATCCCCGCAACCTGGCAGCGTAGGACAGATGGGAACTAGAGGAATTCAGATTATATACCCGTGCGAAACCTAGCTATTAAGACACTCCGTTGCTTAGTAGTCCCTGAATGCGCCCACGTTTTTCGAGGAATTGTGTGTTGAAGTGCGGAACTTAACGCTGCGACTTGGACTTAGTTTATCAATGGAATGGATTTTAGTTCTATAGGAAATAC
>JAZFAU010000778.1:0-48045 GCA_037178615.1 Dione vanillae
GATTTAAACCTGGTACATCTACCGACACTGCAATCTTCACTCTTAAACAGAGAGAGAAGAAACTGCTTAGCATTCCATGGATTCACCGTGCGGGTGCCGGGCCCATCGCGTTGTAGGAAGAGGAGCTCCGATCAGCGCTTGGGACTTGCGACCCAAGTGTAGGTTTAAAGGGTCCCCTTTAAAATGCATTAACGCTCACCTTCACTGTCCGAGCTCCTCCCACTACCTAACCAAATTCGAAATGATTCTGCTAATGTCGCCTTTGAAGTACGTTCTAGAAATGTATTAGTAATAGTTCTAGACAGGCCGAGATCTTTTAGCAAGCTATAGAGAGATTTCGCTGTTATACCTCTCGCTCCTACTTCTACCGCGTATGAATTTACTCTAAACCTATTCCTGGTCAGTTCGTTAGTAAGCTCGAAATATTTATTAAGTTTGAAGCTATGACTTTTAGGTATATTAGTCTCCCACGGAACTGTAAGTTCTACCAGTACTACGCGTTTTAGGTTTCGAGAATAAAGAAAAATATCCGGTCTGGATGACGAAACACCAAAGTCCTCAGGGATTTTATACCGTATCTCATACGTGTCCATCAAAAGAGTCCAATCAGGAGCTGGATCTAATATTGAGAAAGGTTTTTGCGTGTGTTTTTTAACAGAACCTTCTTTCACAAACTCTGTTGAACGTTTGCTGGTTGTAATGTTTCTCTGTGCTCTTGCTACTGAAAGACTAACGGCTTCACGTATAATTTCTAGTACCTTGTCATGGCGCCGCGAGTATTGACCACTTTCCAGGAGTACCCTACACCCCACCAGCATATGTTTAGCTGTCCCCACTGCCTCTTTACAGATGTAGCAAGATTTATCGGTAGCTTTACCCCATCTCACTAAATTACTTTGATCTGGAAGAGTCATTTGGAACGCATTCAGGTAGAATTTTAATAGTGCTGGAGACCAGTCATGAATTAGGGTGCGCCATTTTAAAGCTAAAGGGATACAAAATTCTCCCAGAGTTAGCCACTCGTTTTGCATTTCTAACCCCATTGCGTGCATCTTATACCTATCATTCTCGTCTTGCCGTATAAAAGATTTTATTATGTCCATATCTTGAACTTTCCTCTTTGATCCTAACCCTACTTTACTTGATTGTGCTCCTATCATAAATTGTTTATGGAACTTAAGTCTTGACTCGAGCTATGGGACACTTCTGTCTTTTGGAAGTGAGGTAACAATCTCATCTCGTGATTTTCCCAGAATATGTGTTTTGGCAACTCTTAGATGTTTATAGAGCTCCGATGGTTTCTTTAATCTCAACCCAAAGTTATTTTTTTCCCTAAATAAGGTTGAGGTGTCTGCCGAATGCGCTAGCCCAAGCCAAAACTTCAGTATCTTTATGACGCTTGCATCTAACTTAGCCAAGAGGGTTTTATTAAAATCATATACGAGGAAAGGCCAATTCAGACGTGATGTTAGAAAATTGTCGTATATCCAAACTTTTTTGACATTACTTATAGGTTGATGTTCTACCTTTTCAAGATCTGTCAAAAAGCTGTCGACTAGTACATCTAAAGATGGAGTACGGCCTTTATAATCTATTTTCTTGCCGAGAAATTTAAAAGGTGCCGCTTCGGACACTATAGAAATGCTTTTACCATCTATTTTAAGTCCCGGATCGTATGAGGTATATTTAGTGTTTCGTCTACCCAGACATAAGCAGTGACACTTACTAGGTTTTGTCCTCATTCCCTTCGTCCACGCACAAAATTCTTCCACTTCATCCAATAGCAGCTGACATTGCTTTGGATTCCTAGTAAGTATCGCGAGATCGTCCGCAAAAAAAAAGCAAGAATGGATTCGTATATTTATTGTCTAAACTGAAAACGATTTTAAAACCCCATTCCTCATGTTTAATTAAATTATCTATTAAAATATTTAGGACGAGGATTAAATATTATTGGGGATAAACCAACAACCCTGGAAAAGACCTACTCTATAGCTTAAAGGTTTTGAATTACGTTTTTGAGGTTATACCGAATTTTAATTTTGATTAGTATGACGCGATATGGTGTTACTATGGTAGGAAAGTGTACCATTATTAAAATGGCAAACATCAATAGGATCGTGTTGTACTGATCCGAACGCGTTTTCTAAATCATACAAACATACCGTAATTTGCCCCTTCCACACTTATGGGGTCTTTTAAGCTTGCGGTTAACAAAGTATTATGCTCCAGGCATCCAGAAATTCCAGGTAGGAACCTTCTGGCAGTTCGGCTGAAGTAACCTATGCTAATCACTAAATTGGGTCATTTTCGTGAAAATATTGAGAAAGATTTTAGACAAAGGATTCGTAAGAGCAATCGGCCTAGTATCATTGGATATGTTACCGGTCTTTTTGGGAATGAGGGACAAATACCGCGCTTCTCCAATTGACGTAGGTATTTGCTTTCTTGACCAGTTTTACCATATAAGTTGGGGCGGTTGATTACGAACAGATTGACATTTTTGTAAACTTATAGGGGATACCACAGGACATGGAGCTGATTTAGATGGTTTCTTTGATGTGATAATTATTTCCTCTAAGTGGTGGGCAACTTGAAAGTCAACGTGAGGAATCTCAGGTCGAGTTGTTTGGCGCCATATATAGCCTGTCTATATAGGAACTTCGTACGTGATTTTATCATGTTCATAAGTTGCCCACTCATCGGTCAAGAGAAGCTTTACCTCTATCTTCCTTAAAATTTTTTTAGAGTACTCAAAAGGATTTTTATCGAAAGCAACCTCGTGTTTTGCCCGATCAAAATTTGTATGACGTTCCGCGATCTGTATGGATATACATTGAATTAATTTCAAGGTTGACCGTAGCGCCCTAGACAATTGGTGACTAAGATAATTATCGCCTAGAGCTTTGGCCGCACGAAGATTCTTTTTTAGCTCTCTTTTTTTCCTCCTCATTTTCGACTTGAACGCGTTTTCTTTGTTTTTACGAGCGTAATGATTTGAAGGTGGATATATTTCGTTGAAATAGTCATAAATAGTTTTTTGGAAAGTCTCTACTTGCATGTCTAACTCCTGCTTCGAGCCCGGATGCTCTAACAGGACCGCTAATCGTTCGTCGTGTACTTTCCATGTCGATTGCTTTAAATTGGGAATGCTAAGACGTGTCCGGGTGGAAAAGGACTCCTGATATTTTTCACTCAATGGCTCACCATGGGACATATGAGGGTCAACTCTATCCGCAGTGATAGTCGAAGAGCTTACCGACGATAGCCGTGCTTCAACACCATCATGTGTTTTAAGATGTTTAATATACCAGGCTCTTCTCTTGTAATTTTTCCCGCACGTGGGGCATTTCAAGTCCGTATTCGCGCCGCTTTCGTTGTTTGTTCCAACCGGTGGACAGATCTTCCGCCTCCCCTCTCGGACTATATATATATATATATATATATATATATATATATATATATATATATATATATATATATATATATATATATATATATATATATATATATATATATATATATATATATATATATATATATATATATATATATATATATATATATATATATATATATATATATATATATATATATATATATATATATATATATATATACATATACATATACATATATATATATATATATATATATATATATATATATATATATATATATATATATATATATATATATATATATATATATATATATATTATATATATATATATATATATATATATATATATATATATATATATAATATATATATATATATATATACATATATATATATATATATATATATATATATATATATATATATATATATATATATATATATATATATATATATATATATATATATATATATTTCAAGTAAAGCGTGCTATTTCCGATTCTCGGACAGATACTTGCTTTGAATATTCCGTCTCTAGTTCCGGTCTCAAAGCTTTCATATCTTACTGTAACGATCGTGAACAGCGGCTGAATATAAATACTATAGTGGTATTGGGATCGATGCCTTTTCAAGTTAATGGAGTATAATGTTTCCTAAAAACCAAAACTAAGTAAAATGCATTGGATATTACATTATAATTATGGTACATCAAATAAGTAGCGTATAAAGAAATCAAGTTTACACTTGCATATTTTTCTATGTGAACCGAAGGTATTTATAAAACTTAGACGTAACAACGCAGTTGAGAAACAAGAACATAAATATAAGAATATAAATATATGTATTATAGTTTATATTTTATATCATAAATCTATGAAACAAAAACGGAAGTCTTAAAATTTTTCATTAAAATTTAATATCATTGTTCTATAAGATTGAATAAAGACTTCCTTTACATTTCGGTTTTCGGTCAACTCGCTAAATTCTCATCAATTTGAAATGCTATTTATAGCTTCAGCATCGACGAATATTTTGACAGTTTAATGTATATTTTACCTATATAATAATATATATCCTGTTTTTTTGTATTGTCTGTATTTTTATCAACATATTTAGTATTATGATGTACAGAAATAATTATTCAATATGGAAATCGCTCTACAACTACTTCAATATAAGCTAATTTTTTTGTTCTCTATTCGTGTTAGACAACATTTGTTTTGCTTATTAAATAGAGGTCAAGTGGCTCAGTCGTTAAAGTTAACACTAGTTTTGTTTGCCTACTACGCCAAGTATAGCAGTTACATAAATATATAAGTCGTCGGTATCTTATATCGGTCAAGTGTAAGTAGTATTCGCGCACTGATTCCGTCTCAGCTTACGAAAATATATATTATAATTCTGCGTTTATATATATTTACTTATTTTAAACGAATGGAAATGGATATATATATATATATATATATATATATATATATATATATATATATATATATATATATATATATATATATATATATATATATATATATATATATATATATATATATATATATATATATATATATATATATATATATATATATATATATATATATATATATATATATATATATATATATATATATATATATATATATATATATATATATATATATATATATATATATATATATATATATATATATATATATATATATATATATATATATATATATATATATATACTAATAAATTACCAACATACAAATTTTAGGAATCTGATTCAACTCTAAATGAAGAGAAATACCTGCTGGTTTACTTTAATTAATAAGCCATTCTCATATAAATGAAACATTAAGTTGACATTGAAAATTGTTTTATCTCCGCTTTAAGATTAGTTTTATAACACCAATCTTGACGGACGGACAAACAGAAGGTCTCACGAAAAACAAAGTGATCCTTTTTTGCCTTTACTCTTTTATACTGTCTGCATACTTTCTATACTCTTTTGGTTTATTATATAATTTTATATAATATTTGAAAAGTATATATTATTTTATATAAAGTATGGGATAAAAGTTCAGAGCAACATAAATTTAAACTTATGCAATTTAACTTTTATGGTTCCTCGATGACTTCTTACAGTCAAGTTGAAGTGGAGTCTTTAATAAGTTTGCCATGATAATTTATTTTTTGACGTGACGGTGAGTAATCAAACCTACGTGAAGTTTTATTTTCATTTTTGTTTGTTTAACGAATATCATTTAAATACTTTTTATCTGTCTTAGGCATAGTAAGTAAAGTTAGTTCATATTTACATTTAAACATTTTTAGCTATGTACAAAAAATCTTATCAAAAGTAAACTGTTATGTTTTTAGTCTTAGAGTAGCTATAATTTTTATTTTTATTGATCAAAGCAACAGCAGATTCTGTTACTATATGTTGTCTTGTATTAGATGTGTAAGTAAATTATATACATATGATGTAATATACATACATATACACATTTGTTGTAGTGTCTACTTATAACTTCAAAATAATTTTATAAAAAAACTACGACTGCACGTAGGCATGTCTAATACACCTAAGTTTACTGGTATTTCTTACTATTGCTTTAGCTACCACTGTTGTCATTTATTTTGGATGTTTTTGTTTTCTGCTTTATGTTTGTATTTATTTTTTAGAAATTTGTAATATAACAAAATTTATTACTTTAAGTTATATAAAATAAATTTTCTTATCTCATCATTTTTATATCTAATGATCTTCAATTCACCTCAATTGTGTGCTGGTTTCCGAGGCTTAGGGGTAAATATGTATATAAATTCACGTTGAACTATGCGTCTCATTTTTCAATGCCAACTACTCTTAATTGTTCTGGTTTTTGAAATTTTTAATTCTCCATCGGTTCTCCTACTATCTGTAAATAAGAAGATCTCCCAATTTTTACACATTCTATATAAAAATATTCAGTTTCCGGCTGTCTATCAGTAAACATCTAATTGAATCCTTATTGTGAATCATTTAGGATTGAAAGCGAATCTTTCTTTCTTAGAAAAAAATATTTGACAGACGTGCTTAGTATTAGTAATTAAATATTTTTCTACATTTATACTGAAATATGTAAATTCTAATTAAGTGAATGATTCGAAGCAAGCATTCATCATGTCTTGCATATGTTTGAATATTCTATTAATATGAAATGAATAGAACACTAGTGAAGCGTGTCAATTTCATCGGACTCCAAGCACATGTCTGGTCTTGCATAATTTATATATTTGATATTCATCGAGCGTGTAACAGGCTTTATATTAAAAAAATAGCACTTGTCTTTTCGTTTTAAAGATTTTTATTGTTTGATAATACTTAAAATAATTTAATATATTTTTATTGTTTATTATCAGAGGGAGTAGTGAATGGTGAAACATTGGATACTAGCAAACCCATATGATCTAATTCAATTAGAAAAAAATAATTTTGTATTGGGGATCGTCGTGAGGCAGAGGTGTAGCGTCTGTAAACGAGACGGTTTGAGAGTTCGATTCCTGCTCAAGGAAGACGGATTTTTCTATTACCATTTTCTTCACTCTGCAAACTATGCGAAGCGCGGCGTTGAGTTCCGCCACTCAAAACGCAATGCCTCGAAAAATGGCGGAAAGCGGGGACGGAGAAAGCAGGGACTAAGCAACGGAGTGTCTTTACACTAGGTCCATATGGTTCATGCAGTTCAACCTAAAATATTAATTTCCATATTTTTGAATTTAATGTTGAATTTAATGTTTTCCTAATGTGCTAGGATAGCATTAGATAGAACTAAACTTAATTTAAACATTGAAATTAGGTTTTATTATTACTTCATATTTTTTGTTCAAAGTGACATTTGTGAAGTGAATTGTGATCAACTGGCACGCTAAAAAAGAAGTTAAAGAGAAGAAGCAGAAAAAAGTTATTTGACATTAAATTGTCGAACAACAACTTTTTGCACTTTAAGAATAACATACAAAGCTCTAGAAGGCAAAGTGGTAGACCTGACTCGCGCACAATAATGCAAAATAGACAAAGTTGAAGAACTGGAGAAATGCGTTAACCCAACAATATGGCATGTAATTATATTAAAAATTATTATATACCCTACCTACCTTGTAACAAAAATGGAGGCATTTAGTGATCAACTAGTTGACAAAGATTGATCACTGCTAATTTTAAGGTCCCTAACTCTCTTACTATTCGGTTTTGTCACCAAATTTCTCATCAACTGCTCATCATTTATAATATACCCTTTGCTCTTTGTTACTTCAGTGTCAATGAAATTCATCAATGAAATTATATAATATTTTCAACGCACTAGGATATTGTTTATATTCATTTTCTAAAATCGGATCATCATCACTTATGAGTAAATGGAGAACGAAGTGTCTTAGAATCTAGTATAGATTCTCAATAGCTCTAACCTAAACTACCACATTAAATGACGGGTTCACGTTATTAAAGGATGTATAAATGTTGTATACATGTGTATGTGTGACACATCAACAATAGTAATGATTATATTCTTTTAACGCTTATAAAATCCATAGAGTAAAAATATAAATGAATATGAACTAGTTGCTAATATTATGTCATATAAAATATTTTAATAACATTTGAACACTTGTTTTCTAGGCTTTTACTAATAGTTTCCTGAAAATATTTACGATCATTACTAGTCAAATGAATACAATGTAAAACATATTATACGAGCATATGTTTTATTTGTAAAAATTGGTTAACGAATGATCAACAGAAAAAAATAGCTTGGCAGTAAAATCCCACTTCCCAGCAAGAAGGAAAAAGCGCTCCGCTAAAACATATATTATACACTTTTTATTTTTAAAAGCATTATGTATTTTTTTTCTTAGCTTCACGCTTTATCCTGCACATGGCAGGGTAGGCAGAGGGAACTGCAGGGACCATGGGAACCTAGTGTTAAGACACTCCGTTGCTTAGTCCCTGCTTTCGCCGTCCCCGCTTTCCGCCTTTTTCGAGGCATTGCGTGTTGAGTGGCGGAACTCAACGCCGCGCTTTGCCTAGTTTGCCAGAGCGAAGAAAATGGAAATAGAAAAATCCATCTTCTCCGACTGGGGATTGAACCCAGTAACCATCGCGTTACAGGCAGACGTTGCGCCTCTGCGCCACGACGGTCCTCGTTTACAGGTTTTTAATATATTTTCATTATATATTTGTACACCATATTTAACCAAAAGAAGAACAATTAGGTGATATTTGGTGAACTACGGCAAAGTGCATTTTATTAGGTATATAAAGTTCATATTCTCATACAATTGTTTATGGAGTGTCCATACTATTGGCATCTTTGGCACTGGTTTATCTGATTCAGTTCACCATCAGGTGTAGTAGATTTTTGTTTACAGTTTTAAGATGAATTTATTATTCAAAATTGTTGACTTTATAAATTTAATAAGCTTGTTAACATCATTCATCCCATACGCAATATCGGCAATGGTTTATTTGGTTTCATTGGTGACCTAGTGTTATCGGGTGCGTCAAGTAACAGTAAAAACACTGTTTTCTGATCTTACAGTATCTGTTGAGGAAGACATAAGGCATATTTTGCGCAATTGCGTGGGGACTCTTTGCCACTGTGGATGTTCCAATTGTTGAGAATAAGCGGTTCTTTAATTTGTGGTTTGATCTGATCGTGGAGGATCTGTTCCAGTGACATTGCTAATGGTCACATTACCATTAGCGAAAATGATGTTTGCTTTGCTGCCTAAAAATGTTGAACTTTTTTATCTATTAGCAAACATTAATGGGTGGTGAGCTTGTTGCACATATGCGTGAGTAGGACGAGTTGAATCGGACTTACAAACAATCACGTTCATAGGCAGTCACAGTTCTTCCGTGTCACTGTATTGTTATTAATTAACAATAACATTATATTTGAAATCATATCTTGTTTATATCTTGTTTAAGGTTCATCAGCTAAACAATAAAATACGATCATATAAATGCAAAAAAAATCTGACTTCGATCTCGTTGTGATCATCGAAATATTTATCATTTAGGAATTGTCATCAAGGAAAAAATAATTAATTTAAAAAGACATTAATTTCAATAAAAGGTATGAGGTAAATTAATTATATATCATAGATTATCATTATTTTTATGTTCATAAGTTAAGAGCATTTAGACGGAAATTTTATACCTTATTACTATTTAGATATTGAATATCGATAAAAAATATTTTCTATACAATGTATTTGATAATTAACGTAAAAATATTATTCTTTCTACTTCTCTTAGCATTGTCCTTTTGTCAATAAAACAGTCCTTTATCAATAGAAATAGTTTTCGTCCGCTTATTTTTATTATTTCATTTGGAATTATGTTGGCTTAGTAATATTCTACGACACTTTTATCTTAGCCAAAGGCCGAGAAGCGAAATTATATCTACTAAGACGAGTAGAGTTGATTTCGCCTCTCAGCCTTTTCATCATCTCGAGGAGGTAGATTCGGATCTATTTAGAAATTCGATTTTAGTGCTGGTCGTTCTACCGCGAATGCCCTGAATAGCCTGAATAACCTGAATAACCTGAAGGTCATTGGCTGCGACAGCTGAGGGAGACTTTTTTCTTACTGAATCGCTTGAAATGTTCAATGCAACAGCGTGCAGTGTGAAACGGCAAAATATGCACTTCGTTACCATAATCTACTCTCTATGTCTGACGATTATTAAATAATTATCTTCTGGATATATTGATGCTAGGGCAAATGGAGATATAAGCATCGGCCGTCGCAATATTAGATGTGGGGTGGCACAAAGGTCAGTGTTAACCCCGGTTCTGTGGAATCTAAGGTAGGAACGGCCCCTCTGCTATCGTCTATTTTCTGAAACGGCGGTCTGGCGAATTACAGACACCGCATTACTACATTGAGTTTGTGGAATTCTAATTCCAAAACAAAGGCCCTGCTGTTTCAACACACAAAGATAAGAGCGCTATGAAATATCTGGCCTTGACTCTAGATGGACGATAGTTGTTTGCACTTCGTTTTGCTCAAGTTGTGCCAAAATTAGTGAAGGCCGTCAGTGCCCTAGGTTATGTTCATGAAGATAGCTTTACTCATGGTAATGTGTGGTTAGGATAAATTCTCTCACCACTCGTATTATGGCCAAGTTGCATAAAGTGCAGCAGGCTATAATAGTAATTTACCCGGGCACACCTTACTGTAACATAGATGGCGGCTTCTCTCCTGGGTAGTGTCGCAGATGGAAGTGCTCACTGGGGCAAACAAGAGGTCCGATGGCGAGTGACCATCGAGGGAGGGTATCACGTGGATTAGGAAAGAGGCCGACGTAGCCTGACGTAGTCGTAGTAGTCGATATTGACGTTCAGGGTGGTGCAAGTCCTGACGGGACATGGTTGTTTCGGCAAAGACCTATCAGATTGCAATTCGGGAGGCATTGCCGATGTGTCATTAGTGCAACGTGCCGTTCAACTCAGCATAACACACTCTGGCACAGTGCCTCACTTTGACCACATAAGACTATGCCTTGATGACTGGAACTGGGGACCTCTTTTATTTCACTGTGTGGAGGCCGCAGATCGCGCGCGCGTGTCCAATAAGAATGTAGACAAACTTTTACCCCAAGGAGTAGGAGAAGGCAGAGTAATAAAATCCAACTCCCTTCACCTTACCTTACAGTGATCCTATGACAAGTTGTGAAAGATCCAGATACACTGGGAGGAACCTCATAGTACTATTAAAGTCGATGGTGCTTCGTAACAGCCGAGCCCTTATCCGAGGCGACGTAGTAAAAAGCTGGATTTGAGTGTACAATGTTGAAACGGATACGGTACCGATGAGTCCCACAATATTATGCAGTCCATCACATGGCTGGTAGGCTTAAAAGGCATTTCCCAATGTATATTATTAAATTTTACGACATTGCATTACCAACCTTTGACAATATTTACACAATTTATGACTTATTAGAAAATACGCAATTAAATGTATAATTTAATCGCGTACATTCTACTAAATCTTAATATAAGTTTCACAATCAGAGGTAGGTAAACTCGCATCCATCAGTGACGGCAGCAAGCCTGGGCGGGGCAGGACTCAAAGTGAATAATGATCGCGAATTGTGTTTCAGTGTAATGAAAATGAAATGTTCACCCCATTATCCTTTATTTAACCTACAGTTGAGATAAAAAAAAAACTTTGAGAAGCTGATTTATTTTCGTTTTAAATTATTCCATTGTGCTTTTCCCTTGTAAAAATTATTAAAATACAAAATAAAATGATTTAATCACGTTTAAAATGTGATTCAACTATTAAATGTATTTTTAGTTTACATATTGCAAGTTTCACCGGAGACACGTATTTCTTACTTTTATTTTAAAATTCCACACACTGCGTGCTGCTTGTCTTGCTATTAAAATTTACCCTATTTTCTTAACATTACAAATCGTATCATTTTAATTAATATATAGAAATGAGGACCGCCTTGGCGCAGAGGTGTAAGCGTCTGCCTGTAAACGCGACGGTTTTCGCTCGGGAAACTAGGCAAAAGCAGCATTGAGTTCCGCCACTCAACACATAATGCCTCGAAAAACAAGGAAAACGTAGACGGAGAAAGCATGGACTATGCAACGGAGTGTCTTAACTCTAGGTTCATGTGGTGACTGCAGTTCCCTCTGCCTACCCTGCAATATGCGGGATAAAGCGTAAACCTATAGAAAAAAAGAGAAAAGATGTTAATTTAATTAAAGAACGTTATATATTTACATACATTTCGGAAGTTTAAGCTCATAAAAGTAAAAGCGATGACAGCAGTCGTGTACACCAAGCGTGTCACTAAAGGCACTCAAGCATCATATCACCGAGAAAATTGCCATCGAAATACGTTACACATTGGAAATTGCGGCAATTTGTTAACGTTATATGTCCTTAGGGAGCTCTCAACCAACTCACATTTTTAACAATTTATAGCAGGATGTTTTTTTCATTGTTATATAAGATTGATACTGCCTTATATTCATTTGATTGCTTTATAGTATTTATATAAATAATGGCAACGATACGTGCGAACAATATCATTTATAATAGGGTTATACATTCAGTTTACTATTGTATGATATTTAATTGTTATATTATGTAAAACAGACGATTTGCCACTTTAGCCTTTGAATAAATAATTATATTTTTAATAACTTACTCTAATATTTAATAAAGAAAGTAAAAATTTGTAGTAATAAAAAAATTAAAGGCCACGTAAAAATCAGGAGACCTGCCAGAGGGCATGTATGAAGAGATTGATTGATGAACAAGATGAAAGAGCCGAGGCCGTGACGTTTGAATCTTACTTTTCTTCTATCCTGCTAAGGATAAAAACCGTAATGATAATATATAATAGATTTAGCCATTTTACTAATATATCTATAATATTGGTAATACATTATAAATTGTGGGCTCAGCTCCGTACAGAAAAAATGCAAGCACTGATTCAAATAAAAAAATCAATAAGTAGTATTATATTATTTTGTAAATATTGAACTATAAATTTTACAAAATATGTTTTAATTATTCAGGATGTTCTTATTTATCACATAATTTAAAATTAAAATTTAATATGATAAAATTTTAATTGCAAATTAGATTTTTTTTAATTGTTTCATGTTATATTACGCATTTGCTTGGTAGCTATAAATATATAATACACCCGACATCATAATAACTTAAAAGAGAAAAACAAGCTTTGAAACAATTTTACAAGTTTTCTTGGGGAGATTTAATTGCCTGGACCCCGCTTGTTAATCTTTCTACTTGGCGAAAACAAAATGATCTCTTTGTGTTTGTATCGATTATAAAATTATTTCCGTGGTTTTATTTTTATCTTTTTAAGATTATAAATGTATTGTGCAATCTTATTATTCCAAAGCGCCAACTCAGTCCCATCCCAATCTTAATATCACTATTACTATCCTCTCCCAAATATGTACTTGTCAATGTTCTTAATAAGAATCATCTAAATAGGTTACACATCTTATTTTTGTAACAAAATTGTATATTAACAACCAACATTAAGGCTAAAAAAAGAAATATATATGTTTTTAAAATATGTCAAACACGTATGCTTAGAGTAAGTACAAAGCTTGTTGACGAATAATGCAAGGAAAATTTACTAGCGGCTGTATATTACTAAAGTTGTTTGAATGTGAAACACGTCACATGAGCGCGTTGTAGCGTACAACATTCAGTTTTTATTTCCTGACCTAACCGTACCCGGTATGGAGAACAGCAAAAAGCCAGTTACGGTTAAAACGCCCTGTTGACTTTGCTTAACGATATGAATCATTACATTTTTTACAAAAAATAAATACTATTTGGTATAAAGATTAATTCAATTTCGGTTTTACACTAAGCAACAGTGCCTTAACACTAGGTTCTTATGGTTCCTGCAGTTCCCTTTGCAATGAATTCTTAATATTCTCGTGACAACTAAGTAGATAATTATAATAATCATATGAAAATATGTATACTCAAAATATAATAAAATTTAAATGACGCAGACAATATACATGTTAACAATTAATTAAATTTGAGGAATGATATTTATGAGCTAGTAATTATTCATTGTTTGTGCAACCGATGCATAATTTTAATACCCAAACAAAACCGCCATTATTATTTAATTAAGCCAAACAAATATTAGAAGTTAAAATTCACGTTTTATATATATATATATATATATATATATATATATATATATATATATATATATATATATATATATATATATATATATATATATATATATATATGTATATATATATATATATATATATATATATATGTATATATATATATATATATATATATATATATATATATATATATATATATATATATATATATATATATATATATATATATATATATATATATATATATATATATATATATATATATATATATATATATATATATATATATATATATATATATATATATATATATATACATATATATATATATATATATATATATATATATATATATATATATATATATATATATATATATATATATATATATATATATATATATATATATATATATATATATATATATATATATATATATATATATATATATATATATATATATATATATATATATATTATGGGATGGACAAGGCAAACGAGGGGTCTGGTCACTTGATGGTAAGTGATCACCGACGCCCATGTGTAAAAGCAGAGGTGTTACAAGAGCGTTGCCAGCCTTTAAGGTGGACGTAGACGCGCTTACGTATACTTGAACTGTACTTGTGTGGTTTTGCATAAATTTATTACAGACCATAGTGAAAATTCAATAATTTCCATATGTCCAACTTTCTAAGTTAAAATAAAAAATATATAGATTTTTACAAAAACATATACAGAAAACTAGAACTATGTAGATATAATAATATCTATGTGTACATTTTATTTTATAAACATGAGTTTTAAACAGACGGTAGTCGTTCGTCACCGTAGAAATACCTTTCGGATTTGCGTCCACACTGGATGTACCAACAGAGTTGAGAGCAAACAATTGGATTTGACAAGCGTTGTATAGCAAAAGATAGGGCATACAGGAATATGTAGCACTTACAGTGAGTGGTGTGTTCGAAACTAGACGTAATTTAAAGAAAGGGGTGTAACGAACATTAGTTTGTTTTATTCCTTTATAACTTATAATAAAATATTTCCTTAAATATTGACTTCAACATATTATATACTAAGCTGTATTAAAGTCTTTAAGTTTATTATGCTTTAAATATGAAAACGTATTATAATAAATAACTAAGGTGAACGTTGTTATTTATATTTATTGAATATTGTGTGAATTGTTGTATATGTTATAACGTGCCACTTAAAGACACAATTAGGAACAAATTTAACTGTAGCTTTTCCTGTGGGTTCACGCTACCATTATCTGGGTTATGCTGAAATGTTTGACATGGTGTGATTTAAAATACTTTACATTTATAAATGTACTCTCCAATATATACATATTTAAAATTCAAACGCGCGTTCAATTATACAAGAACTTCGGTCTTGCACAATTAACAAAGTCGCTACTCATAACATTATTCTCATATAAAATAGATAATATTATTCTTAATATACTTTAATATAAGAAAGATCACATAATTTTCCTTTAAAGTAACAAAAAGGGAGATATAAACCAAAATTATGAAAAACTTTCATCGTTAAGGGACTAAAGGGAGCTAAAATAGAGTATCACACTGGAATTGTACCCGCCTGAGCGCGACCTAATGAATCGTAATGGCGTCGAGTGCTCTCCTCTAAAATCGTGCTACATTGTTGCCTCTCTAAAACATGTTAGTCTATATACTATGAAGTGTTTGAAAGTGCATAATTTAGACACATTCAAAGTTGGAACGCATATTACTTTATAAAATATTCTGTTATGATCCTTTTAGCATAACTAAAACTAAGTGTCTGACTATAGATATTTTGAAATAGTAAGTTAAAATCGTCCAAAATCAAAATATTAAGAGAAACATTATAATTATTACTTTAATTTATATTTTTGAAAAGTATATGACGTGAGTCATAATGAGTGAGTGAGTAACAAGTCTTTTATAAGTAAAGGTACGACATATTGTGTAAATAAAACTATTTTTTTTTTAAATATAATTAAAAGAAATGTTTTAGCTCCTTCATTTGCATGACGAGAAGAATTCTTGAATGTGGCGAGAGTGCTGGCCGGTAATACTCTTGCATCTAAGCTTTTAAATTTGGACAGAATTTTGTTGCAGACTACATCAGTGACCTTCTATTATTTGGTTTCAGCGACGCTTATTTGGGTGTGGACAATGTCTTGACTTATGCATAGGCTAAAGGATCAGTTGTACTCAGAATCAGGTAAACTTTCCCGACTTAACTGATTGATTTAGAGATTCGCTGACCGATTCAGTGCCCGATGTGGATGGTACTCGTGTATGGTATATTTATAGATATATTTATATAGATATTTTTAGAGAGCTTATATTCCATGTTACGAAGGGACTTTACATATACGAGATATCGGGTAGATAATTCGCTAGACATCCTATGTAACGATAAGAATATATGTATAATTAAAATTAAATTATAATTTTACTACTCATATGCACTTTGTTTCTAACTTTGAGTTATATTCTTAAAGCTATTTCAAATTGTTTATAACTTTTTTGTAGATAAAGTGAATCATTATCATTTTAATACTGTATCATATTATAATACATTGTGAATGATAAATCGTTATTATTAATTTAAGCCGGATCTAACAACAATGTAAGTAATGTAAGTTTATATAGAGTTTATGATGTATATTCGTGTCAGTACACAATGTCCAGTTAATTTTATCATCAAAATCTCAAAGCTATGGTTAAAAGCTTGTATAATGTATTTCCATATAAATTTAGCATGACATACATGACTAATGGCTGCGTTTTAATTAATGAATGGTCCGTATTGTAGACGAATATATAATATTAAATGAGAATTGCATATATTTCCTTCCTAAATGTGCATACACATTGTAAATTACACAAATTTGATTAAGTTAAACGTATCTAATGTTTCACTCACAGTAAAATAAATTCAAAGAAAAATACTATAAAAAATAAATTTATTAATATAATTAGTATTATTTGAATAAAAAGCACATGCTTGTGAAATTTCCAAATCCATTTCGAGAGAAAGAATTAATAAATTCATGATTAAACACGGTTTTTGGCGAGATAAATTAATATGTTATCAATTCAGGGGTATTCATTTTCTTATATATAATATATATTATGATATATAATGATGATGATGATGATGATGATGAGATCCTGTTATCCCTCATCAGGGACATAGGGCTCGCAGAAGGGATTTCCATTTCTGGCGATCTTGTGCGGCAATCTCCAGTTCGCTCCAATCAAGGCCAATTGACGCAACTTCTCTCTCAACTGAGCGCCTCCAAGTAAGGCAAGGGCGGCCAGGTATATAATATGTATATAAAATAGACATATATTTTTAACGACACTAGTAGTATTAAATATTCTTCCTTAGTGATGATGAGTAAAAGTAAGGATTATTACAAGTCGTTATAAAAGTAATAACGCTAATTTGAAACAATAGCTTAAGCCTTAGATTTCTATAAGACTCATCCAAGATTCAAAGGGAAGTAAAGTTGCGTTCATCAGTGCCGTCGGCAGTGAGGTGGGGAACGAGTCAAAGTAAATAATGGCAGCTAATTATGTTCCATTGTAATGAAAACAAAATGCCCACTCTGTTATTTTTTATTTTACTTAAGATAAAGAGCTCTATTGCGTGATTTTACTTTGTGTTGTTGTTATCTGTGACTATAAAAAGTAACGAGGTTGTTGATCCATTTTATTTGTCATCAAAAATTGTCAACTGATATTTATACTTTAGATAAAATAAAAATATTCTGTTTATAGTCGTCATATCTGCCACTACAGAACCCTGATATTTGAACGAAATAAAATGAAGTATTTTTCATCAGTATACCTATACAATTATTAACCTACTTAATAAAATTTTGAAGGATGTTAATTTAGTATAAGGTAATTAGTGAAGAGGGTTCTGTAGTTATTATATTTGTATACTGTATGTATATACGAGCTACGTTATTACAGCAACTAGCAAGTACTTGATAAAATAGAAACAACTTGAACTAAGCCCATTAATCATTTAGTTTTCTAAGGTCGTGTTTCGTGTGACCTGACTAGGAAAATCAAAATATTTATATAAGTTCATATATTGTATTTTACGTTAAAAGAGTAAAATTAAAGTGTTACCTTTATCTTTTGTGTATTTAGAGCGCTATCATAATTTTTTAAAAATAAAGGATTTTACCATTACTTAAATTATAAGAAAAATTTAACGTGTTATGACTTTATTCTATCGAGTTACAAAATCCACTACGATTAATTATATGATATTTATTGATAATTATAATTATCATAAACATATTTGATATTGAAAATGAGGCAGAAATTGGAAATTTGTCTAATAACTTGTGTTAAGGAACTTAACATATATATATATATATATATATATATATATATATATATATATATATATATATATATATATATATATATATATATATATATATATATATATATATATATATATATATATATATATATATATATATATATATATATATATATATATATATATATATATATATATATATATATATATATATATATATATATATATATATATATATATATATATATATATATATATATATATATATATATATATATATATATATATATATATATATATATATATATATATATATATATATATATATATATATATATATATATATATATATATATATATATATATATATATATATATATATATATATATATATATATATATATATATATATATATATATATATATATATATATATATATATATATATATATATAGTGATAAAACTGTCTCATGCTTAAACTGATAACCTAATATTCCTTATTATCACGTAGAGATCTTATTATATTAGCACAAAGCAGCCAGTTTACGAGCAATAAAATGTCATTCTACACAAAATGAAATAAAGTTAAGCAAAACGAGCATCAAGTCTTGTAATATGAGATGAATTTGAACATAAACTTACTTGAAGTAACAATAAAAATGTTTTATTGAATTAATTGTTTTCACGAGTAAAATTTAAGCAAAACTTTTTTAAAATTCTTTTGTTTAGTATAATTATTATAAATTGGGGATTGTTAAGTGTCTAATAAATCTATGAATATAGAATAAAATATTTGTAGCGGAAAGATATGAAGCTGAAATTTATAATAAATATTAAGGCTGGCAGGTCTGTTCAGGCTTGTCCTCGGAAGGTAGATAAAATAAAAAAAATCCAAACTACATAGATAGAGACATATCTTTCGTTTTTAAAATCACTGGATAGTGTATACCGATACGGTACTTTTTTATGATTTATAACAGTGGTAAGTGTTGTGTTCTACAAATATCTAAGTTACTAGAAAGGCGTTAAGGCGTTTTCTATAGCCCCTATTATTTAAAATACCATTCAAAACCTTTAGAAAAAGTTCTACATTTATACAGCACTCTATTTTTATGGTAGATTCAATATCTGTTCATTAAAAGTAACATACACAGTAAAAAATGATGAAATTATGAATACTATTCTAGCTATTAACTCCGATGCTGTTGGTGCAGATATAAATAAGATAAGTCGTGAAATGATCATTCTCATTCTTGTCATTCTTCCGTGACTACAGTATATCTAATCATTTAATAATAATTAAACGATTTCTTCAAAGATGCTCAAATTATTCCTTTGCCTAAAAAGTCTCATCCTATTATTATTCCATTAAATACTGCGTTTACCGCCCTATTTCTGTTCTTCCTTTCTTGTCCAAGTTCTTAAGCGTCTAATTCAAAATCAATTCACTCAGTCGTCATCATAACCTAATGAACCCTTTGCATACCGGCTTTCGTCCTGGTCATAGTATGACCACAGCCTTAGTTAAAATTACTGATGACATTCACAGAGGCATGGACACGCAACAAGTCACACTTTTAGTAATGGTTACGGCTCTGTTGATTTTGATGCCATGCTAGACTACATAACAGTCATATAACAAATCTCCTGATGTAATTGACTGGTTTCTTGAATACTTTTATGGGCACCTGCAACCGATTCGAGTACAAGATTGACGTACTCTGATTGGTCTCAAGTCGTTGCTGGCGTTCCGAAGGATGGTGTGCTGTCTCCTTTGCGTTTCCCTATATTTATAAATATGACTTGTGATGCTACCTACCCAACTTAACCTACTTGCTTTACCGCTAGTGCTTCTTAATAATGATATAATACTTTATTTAAAAACTTTTTAAATAAAACAATTTAACCGGATTTATCGCGTATATTATCATTTTTTAGTGAAACCCGACGTTTCGAACACTTTGCAGTAGTCCGTGGTCACGGGTAGACTGAGGTGGCATTCGTCTGTCATTTGATACAATTATTATATCAAACTACCGCCAACGGTTCCTGAGTTGCCTCGCGTACTGCCCTGGATTCCTGCAGAATGAGCTGACTGTATCCTGCCCTCTGGTGTGGTGTGTTTGGGATTTTAAAATTTTTATAAGTGGATCCCAAGTGGTAGAAAGCTTCCAACCATCTTCTCTATTGAAATTAGGATGTTTTTGTATTTCAATAGCCTCGCGGATCATTCTAGCAATATATTTATTTTCCCTAGCGAGTATATGAGGTTTATCAAACCTGATGTAATGGTTAGGCTTGTTCAAGGAGTGCTCACACACAGCTGACTTTAATACACGCCCATTCTTGATATCTGAGATGTGCTCTTTCACCCTAACACCGATGCTTCTCTTTGTTTGACCAATGTAAGATAAGCCACAGTCACAATCAAGTTTGTATACACCTGCACACTGCAAGGGAATATTACATTTAACTGGTCTCAAGAATTGGCTCACTTTTTTGTTAGGCTTAAAAGTAGTTTTAATTGAAGCTCTTCTTAAGATGTTGCCGATCCTGTCTGTAACTCCCTTTACATATGGTAGGAGTGCTGGCTGTCTCTCTACTGTGGGTGGCTTGGTGGTCTTCTTACAACGCTGGCGGGGCACTGGCAGCTTGTTCTGATGAAGGGCATCTTTCACCAGTCGAAGCTCCTCCCCTAGGTGTTCAGCGTCGCAGAGGTGGTGGGCTCTCTGAAACAAAGATTTGTCAACGGTAGATAACTGTGTAGGGTGATGGTGAGATTCACCATTGAGATATCTCTTAGTGTGAGTGGGTTTCCTATACACTGTGTGGCCTACTGTGCCATTGGGATTTTTTATAACTAAAACATCAAGGAAAGCCAAAGAATTATTTGCCTCTAATTCTATTGTAAATTTAATATTGTCATTAATAGAATTAAGATGGTTTAAGAATATATTAATGTTGTCCGTAGGTAAAATGGTAAAAGTATCATCTACGTACCGCTTATATATTCTAGGTAGACAAGGTGCAGTGTTAAGAGCTATCTCCTCAAAATCCTCCATGTATATGTCTGCTATTACTGGAGACACAGGGGAACCCATAGCAATGCCATCTACTTGTAAATAAAATACTTGATTGAACACTAGGTAACCAGATGTAAGACAGTGTTCTAAAAGTTCAAGATATTCTATAGGCATATTGTATTCTTCTAGCTTTCTCTTGACAATTCTGATGCAGTCCTTAATGGGTATACTAGTAAACAGAGACTCGACATCAAAACTGACCATGGTTTCATTATTAGCTAACTTAAGGTCTTTCAGTCCGCTAACAAAATGGTAAGAATCCCTAACAAAAGATGTTGAGTGGCCACACAGTGGAGAAAGTACTTTCGCGATGTGTTGAGCCAGTTTATACGTCGGCGTATCGATTTGGCTAACAATTGGACGAAAAGGTACATCCTTTTTGTGTATTTTTGGTAACCCATACAACTTTGGAGGTTTTACACAGCTAGGCACGAGAGATTTAACGTCAAGATTTAATTTTTTCGCGTATTTAGATATTAATTCGGATTTTTTTTAAGTATTTTTGTTGTAGGGTCTTTGTTAACAATTTTATAAGTTTTTTCATCCGATAGCAAAAGTGACATTTTATTATTGTACTCGTCCGTGTCTAGTATAACCGTCGCGTTACCTTTATCGGCTTTGAAGATTGTAATTTCTTCGTTTTGCCGTAATTTCTTAAGAGCACGAGATTCATCACGAGAAAGATTAGATTTAGGTGGTTTACTACGGCGTAATATGGCAGATATATCCTGACGAATAGCCTCTGAATCTTCCTTCAAAATCTGGTTTTTATGTAAACAATCCTCAACGTTCGTTATTATTTCCTCAAAAGGTATTTTTACCGGCGCCGGCGCAAAATTAAAACCTTTACTTAAGATCTCAATAGTTGAATCATCGATACTTTGTTTTGACAGATTGACAACAGACGTTTTTGTTGCCAGTGTAGACGTTACGGTGTTGCCATTTTTTAATTTTATTTTTGATTCGAGTTTTTCGTATTTTCGAATTTGTTTATTTTTATATTGATTATATTAAAAACTTATAAAATTGTTAACAAAGACCCTACAACTACTACTTAAAACTACTACTTAAAAAAACATCCGAATTAATATCTAAATACGTGAAAAAATTAAATCTTGACGTTAAATCTCTCGTGCCTAGCTGTGTAAAACCTCCAAAGTTGTATGGGTTACCAAAAATACACAAAAAAGATGTACCTTTTCGTCCAATTGTTAGCCAAATCGATACGCCGACGTATAAACTGGCTCAACACATCGCGAAAGTACTTTCTCCACTGCGTGGCCACTCAACATCTTTTGTTAGGGATTCTTACCATTTTGTTAGCGGACTGAAAGACCTTAAGTTAGCTAATAATGAAACCATGGTCAGTTTTGATGTCGAGTCTCTGTTTACTAGTATACCCATTAAGGACTGCATCAGAATTGTCAAGAGAAAGCTAGAAGAATACAATATGCCTATAGAATATCTTGAACTTTTAGAACACTGTCTTACATCTGGTTACCTAGTGTTCAATCAAGTATTTTATTTACAAGTAGATGGCATTGCTATGGGTTCCCCTGTGTCTCCAGTAATAGCAGACATATACATGGAGGATTTTGAGGAGATAGCTCTTAACACTGCACCTTGTCTACCTAGAATATATAAGCGGTACGTAGATGATACTTTTACCATTTTACCTACGGACAACATTAATATATTCTTAAACCATCTTAATTCTATTAATGACAATATTAAATTTACAATAGAATTAGAGGCAAATAATTCTTTGGCTTTCCTTGATGTTTTAGTTATAAAAAATCCCAATGGCACAGTAGGCCACACAGTGTATAGGAAACCCACTCACACTAAGAGATATCTCAATGGTGAATCTCACCATCACCCTACACAGTTATCTACCGTTGGCAAATCTTTGTTTCAGAGAGCCCACCACCTCTGCGACGCTGAACACCTAGGGGAGGAGCTTCGACTGGTGAAAGATGCCCTTCATCAGAACAAGCTGCCAGTGCCCCGCCAGCGTTGTAAGAAGACCACCAAGCCACCCACAGTAGAGAGACAGCCAGCACTCCTACCATATGTAAAGGGAGTTACAGACAGGATCGGCAACATCTTAAGAAGAGCTTCAATTAAAACTACTTTTAAGCCTAACAAAAAAGTGAGCCAATTCTTGAGACCAGTTAAATGTAATATTCCCTTGCAGTGTGCAGGTGTATACAAACTTGATTGTGACTGTGGCTTATCTTACATTGGTCAAACAAAGAGAAGCATCGGTGTTAGGGTGAAAGAGCACATCTCAGATATCAAGAATGGGCGTGTATTAAAGTCAGCTGTGTGTGAGCACTCCTTGAACAAGCCTAACCATTACATCAGGTTTGATAAACCTCATATACTCGCTAGGGAAAATAAATATATTCCTAGAATGATCCGCGAGGCTATTGAAATACAAAAACATCCTAATTTCAATAGAGAAGATGGTTGGAAGCTTTCTACCACTTGGGATCCACTTATAAAAATTTAAAATCCCAAACACACCACACCAGAGGGCAGGATACAGTCAGCTCATTCTGCAGGAATCCAGGGCAGTACGCGAGGCAACTCAGGAACCGTTGGCGGTAGTTTGATATAATAATTGTATCAAATGACAGACGAATGCCACCTCAGTCTACCCGTGACCACGGACTACTGCAAAGTGTTCGAAACGTCGGGTTTCACTAAAAAATGATAATATACGCGATAAATCCGGTTAAATTGTTTTATTTAAAATGTATAAAAATCGCGAAAATCAAAGAACTTATTATTTAAAAACTGTTAAATACCTTGGAATTACTATAGATAATAATATGTTGTGGGATTGACAGGTAAGTTCGGCAAGTAAAGAGATTTTTGTATCATTAGGATCTTTTAAAAGTCTACGTAATTTAGCAAATACTCTCCTTCTACCTATTCTTGACTATGCTGATACATATCATCTTATCTCCAAAACTTATATATTTAATTTATATTCAGTTTACGCAAATTTGATCGCATATCTGACTTTTGTAAGAAACTCAAGCGGCTCCCAATCCATTTTCGCAGGGATTCTCATATATTTCATTTTCTTTACTGCATTCTGTTTAATCCTAATTCTTCTCCACAACTTTTGAGGTCTCAAAACGGTCTTTGGAGTGTTTTGAGTTTATGGGCGGATCACATTCCCGGTCTCTTCACTCTGATAATAATCTCACATTAAAAATACCTACTCATTCCTCTTCCTTTTACAGTAGTTCATTCACTGTTGACTGCCCCCCGGATCGAGAAGGCAGTGGGTGCGTTGCACAGATTGCTGCCTAATCTCGGGGGACCGAGGGAGGAGGTTCGCCGCCTCTATGCTGGTGTCGTGTGATCGATGGCCCTCTATGGGGCACCCGTTTGGTCACATCGATTGACGGGCACCCGCCGTTGCAAGACTAAAATCCTGAGTCTGCAGCAGAGAGTGGCCATCCGCATGGTGTGGGGATATCGCATGATATCCTTCGAGGCGGCGACCCTTCTGGCGTGCTTTCCGCCGTTGTACATCTTGGCGGAGAGGGACGCGAGGGTCTACGACCAGACTCGCACCCTTCGTCAAAGCGGCGGAAGTGCGTCCTACCCTGCCAGCATCCTCGAAGCGCTCAGGTGGCAGGAGCAGCGAAGGGCACACACGACGTGGTACGCCCGCCTCCGCGGAGAACGGTACGCGCACAAACGCGTCGTGAGTGCGATCCTGCCGGCCTTCGAGGCCTGGATGCGAAGGAAGCGACGAGTCACCTTCCGACTTACACAGGTACTGACCGGTCACGGTTGCTTTGGAGAGTTTTGTTCTTTTATAGCTCCATGTGGACCAGTCACAACTTCATGCGCGTATTATACGTTCTCTTAAACTATTTACTGTTACTTTGTAACCTAGCAGTTTGTAAGCAATCTGTCTTTGTATTTTAAAGTCATTAATTTACATCGAAATATGGCATCCAAAAAACTTTGTGTTCGGATAATGACATTCTCATCTCAACGTACAAATATACTGTTTATTGACCTATAATAACAAAATTCGTACGGAACATTCGATTTCCAATTATAACTTTACTAATTTATTTCTGACTATTGTCCTAAAAACTACTATTTATTGTAATATGCAGTCCACCAACTAAATATAACATGCATTGTATAAATAGTGTCAAAGTAATAGTTTACATTGCATGAAAATAAATTACCTTGAAGAATTGGTAAATTCTTTAATTTCAAAATTACGTGTTAATTCAATATTTAAAACATTATTGAATTCCTTTTAGTGAGTGAGAGTATATTCAGTGAGTGTAATAATAATTTTGAGAAGTAAATAGAATTTAACAAAATGTTATTAAACTATATGTTCATAATATATTACAATTATTCTGAAGTTAAAGTGCTTAAATTTAATATTAACTGAACTGAGGCAATTTTAAACAATAAAATCAATTACTCGCATTCACCTGCAGAACGGTTGCTATTATCGCAGTATATTTTTCAACTCACGTACAGAATTTACTATTTTCTATCACATTTCAGGAAATTCAATTACATGGCAACTTTTAGTCGACTTATTTGAAATAAGTTACTTAGAATTCCTTGCTGAAAAAGTTAAGTATTTTGGTAAGCATATTTTAATTTAGTGCATTAGAAAATCAATAATAGAGCGGAGTGATCAAAAATCAATAACAGAAATAATCAAACTTTGATTACGTCATGAATAACATATGAAACATTAGACAGTGTCATTTTACTTAATTGTGTATAAAATACTACCTTGGTTTTTATTTTAGCTTTACGTTTTATTCCGCACATGACAGGGTAGACAGAGGAAACTGCAGGGACCGTGCGAACCTAGTGTTAAGATACTCCTTTGCTTAGTCCCTGCTTTCTCCGTCCCTGATTTCCGCCTTTTTCCAGGCATTGCGTGTTGAGTCGCGGAATTCAACGTCGCGCTTTGCCTAGTTTGCCATAGTGAAGAAAATGGAAATAGATAAACCCATTTTCCTCAACTGGGGATCGAACCCAGAAATCGTCGCGTTACAGGTAGACGTTGCGCCTCTGCGCCACGACGGTCCTCTACTACTATTATATATTTTTCTGAAGATTTGATATTTGACAGATAGCAAATTTTAAATTACAGTATGATATTTCTTATATTATATAATATGTATAGGTATAATTAATCTGGCAGCAATAATCTTAACACGTATATATAATATGCAATATATTAATATTTATTTTACATTAATAGAGTTATTTTAAATTATTTACACTACTTTACAATTTATTTCATATAAAAATATACAATTATCAATTTCATGTTGTTCTCTTTTCTTAGAGGTAAACCAAAAAATTTTAATTTAGACATTTTGTTTTAGTTGGTTTTAATCTAACAATACTATCCTCTGACGCATAAATAATATTTCCATCAATTTCTACTGCTAACCCATAAATATTATCTAGGGTAGCAATATCATCTACTTTTTTACTTTCACTATCAATTGAGTATAAACCATTGGGTGTAGAGAAGTACAAATTGCCATTTACGTCACTTGTAATACCATTTAAGTTGTAGTCACCCAAAAACAAAATGTATTCTTTAACTTTTTTGTAGACAAAAAGTCCTGATGAATTCGAAAAATAGATGTTATCATCATTGTCAAGAGCAACTAACATTGCACTTGTATCTGCAAGTTGAGGGACTCGTGTTGGTTGATTTTCTTTGTAAACATAGACATGTTCATCTGGATACGTTGAGTAATAAAGATTATCTTTAAAGAACATTTGCCAAATATTATGGGAAGTACCATCGATATGTACAGCCTTTTTGGTTTCGTAACTAAACTTGTAAATTCCATCATTGCCCCCTAAATAGACTGTATTGACATCATTATCAACTGCATTGGCAAATCCTCCATTTATACCTTCTATTATTCCAAAATCATTGGTCTTAAGATTAATGTAGGCTGATGCAAATGTTGTATTAGTTGCGTGCGTGGAGTAGCTGAAAAATAATGTATTTGTGTTATAATCAATCGCCAATTGGTACGGACTGCCGACATTTTCTTTCAATATCTCTTTCTGATGGTTAATATTATGAACGATGATTCCATCACATTTTTCGTTGACAACTCGTGCGTCGATTGTAACGAAGAACCCCAGCAATATCGGTATCCACATCTGTAATATTTAATAATATACTAAAAAAAAAAGATATTTTAAGACAACAATAATTTTAATTCAAAAGTTTAATTTTAGAATGTATTGTATGTTGTATCTGCATAATTCTGCATATTGTATTTTTAAAATAAAGAAAAATTGTAAATTATTTACTAATATGTATTAATGGACGTAAGTATACACAAATATTGTTTTATATATTACACGGACCCTAATATTATTCTCTAGAACATTTTATACGCTTATTTATCAACAAAATTAAACTAGCACTATATGGTGTAAACTGCATTTAAATTGTTTGAACCGTTTTTGAGATTAGCCTGCAAGTGCACAGATAAACACAAAAAGAATTTAAAATGTATTGTTTTGGCTTCTATCACGTTGATAAATTCGATTAATAATATTTTTTTTCATATAATATGTTCCATGCACACATAGCCCAAGGTTACTTTTCTTTCACAAGTATATATAGCTATTATTTAAATTGTATTTATTTTAAATAATAAATTAAATATTATTACTTACAATTACTCCGAACCACCGATCAATATCAAGAACTTAAGTTAGCTGGCTTGTTGTCGTTAAAACATATATCATGTACATGTGTAAATGTTCAAAGGTTACAAAGGTTATGTGTTATCATTCTAGCATGAACATAATTATCATTTATTGCTTATTTATTAAGAATTCTCGTTAAAATTATTTATTTATTTATGTTTAAATATTTATTTTTCCTCATAGTAAAAATTTTGTTAATTTTAATTAAAAATAGAGGTAAATGATTGAAATAGCCGTGATAATTAACAATAGACGCAAATTTTTATTTCACTAAGTTCATTTCACTAAGTTCATTAAACGATACCAGTCTATGATTAATAGGGAAGTAACCAAAGCGGATACCATAGAATTGACTTTGTCCGATAATATTATATAATTTATAGGGTCATATTTCTCGCGGCGTTCCCCATTGGGACCTTTGTGATCATAAAGAGGTATTCTTTAGTGTTACAGAGTAGGAAAATCAGTAAAACTAATTTTACTTTTTTACTCATTTTCAAGAAGAAAATATAAAACAATTATGTCTATGTAATTGTACTCTTAGTGTTTTCTTTACGATATGTTAAAGCCAAAGTTAAAGTCAAATATTTTTATTCAATATGAGAAGTTGTATGCTTAATTTATTGAACGTCAAACAATTTATTTAATGTACCACCACGTTCACTAAAATTAATGCCTCAGACCTGAGAAGACCCGGGACAAGAAACTCAGTGGGACTTTCTTTATATTTTTTTAATTGCCAAAAATGTACGATTTAATAATTTTTATTACAGACAATGATACTCTCGATATATATAGTATGATAGACTGGAGTAAGCATTTATAAAATCAATAATATGGTAAGAATAGCCTTTAAAATATAAACGTCATTTCATAACTTTTTTTAACTTTGACGTAGTTTGACGTAAGAAGCATACTGATTGTCGCATGAGAAAATTATACATCACCGATTTTTGTGAAATTGCTAGCATTTTTCTTTATATACATATATCAAAAATATATTGTAATGCAACTGTATTGGGCCAATATGTATGTTTCTTTAATTTTTTTAGAAAAATTTTAGATTGCGCGAATAGCCCGAGATTTAATCAATAGAGGCTGACATATGTTATATTATTATGAAAGTACCTAAATTAAACGAAGCGAGCCGTGTGCTCATTAGTTAATAATCTAATTTTTTTTAATTGTTAACGTTGCTGAGCTAAGTTTATTCGCACATCCATCAATAGGAGGTGTTCTGAATAAATAAATTCGCACATTTAGTTACTATTTAAAAGTAAGTTATTAACACTAAACCAATATACTATTTTTGAGAGAGCGTGTTTGCATCGTCCTATACTTATAGTTGTCTTTTCATTTTAAAACACAACGAGGTATCATTAGCAATTAATAGTATATAATGTTTCCTTGTAACTAAATAAGGTAGATCATTTAAATAGAATAAAAATAAGAAAAGACCGAGAATGGACCCCCGTGGGACCATTCACATCTTGATCATTCATCATCACTTTCTGAACCCTGTTTGCTAAATAAGATCGAGTGCACTTCCTCTTATGCCGTTATGGTGTAGCTTCACGACTACTGTGGAGTGCTAGATGTAATCAAATGCTTTGGACAAAATACTCCAAGATAATTCTGTGACTCTTCACAAGCCTCATCTATGAGGCTCTTTTAAATCCAATTCCAGTGACCGACCTTTAGTGAATCCGTGCTGTTTTTCATGCACAGAG
The DNA here is from genome assembly GCA_037178615.1 of Dione vanillae. Taxonomy (NCBI): domain Eukaryota; kingdom Metazoa; phylum Arthropoda; class Insecta; order Lepidoptera; family Nymphalidae; genus Dione; species Dione vanillae. Next base: position 30,031 of record JAZFAU010000778.1, read on the forward strand.
CTATTTACTAATACTTGATTTAATATAACTTTTACTAAACGAAGATAGTATAGACACTAGTTTAAAATTATTTGAGTAAGATATACTACCAGAATTAAATACGAATTTTACTAAGTTTCATTAAATCAGGAAACACACCACTCTCTATACAACTGTTAAATATATTTGCTAGATTGGTTGTTTTTTCATATTTAGGGACCTAAATGGTTTGAAAATGGCCGTTGAACTAACTAATTTAAATTAAAAGTATATGATATTACTTAAGTAATGATTCAGCAACGGTTGTAATATAAGATTTTTTTCTGTAGAGACTGGAATATCAGTAAACTTTTACATTTACTTTTATTACTTACTTAATAGAAAACCAACACAATGGACAGTGCATTTATTTATGTACACGTAATATAATTTATTATATTACGTGTACATAAATAAATGCACTGTCCATTGTGTTGGTTTATCTTGTGATACAGTAATGTTCCAAAACTTAAGTTACTTTGCTAAGAAACAAAAATAATCCGGGCACGAAAAATAGTACTACTAAGCACCGTTGTGGCTTTCATTTACCGAGGAAAATGGATGTTTTATTTCCAACTCGTAACGCGTCAAAAAAAAGGCGGAAGCGGGGAACGGAGTGTCTTAACACTAGGTTCCTGTGGTTCTCTTTGACTACTCTGCTATGTGCTGAATAAAGTATGAAGCTATAAAAAATAATAATATCGGTAAAGTACGTCGCGCATCATGCATCGTCGCGAACCAAGGACTACCCACAAATTTTATGATTGTAATTATATTTCTGAGTGAATTACTACTTATAAAACTTGGTATATTTAAAATAGCAGTCGTCTATTTTTAAATGAGTTACGTATGTAACGATTTATTTCTATATTAAACTTATCATCGGCTTCGGTGATATCACGTATCCTTGTCGCACCTTGTGCTACAGAGAAAAGGCGCTAAGCATTTGCCGTAGACTCAGACCATCTTAGACGCAGAGTCGTATATACACCTATATATACCCTGAAATGTGATACTTTAATACTTTGAAAAGTAAATTGCAGTTTAAGGCGAATGTACCAGTGATCAATCTAACATCGCTGTAGAGACTCTAGGACCCCAAAGAACTTAATGACCTCAAAAGCCGCCTAATACAAATACGCAATACATATTGAGTTATTTTACTCCGTCTTCTGTATAATGTCAATTTATATATTTAAAAATAGGTTACATAAGTATTATTTATCTATTCAATCTAAGTAAATACTATTTCCTATATTATCATATTATTAGTATTTATTTATTTATTAAGTATTATATTTTATGTACGTAATTTTTAATTTTATATTATATGTTTAGTATAAATTTCTGTTATATAATTTTATTTATTTATTTGGTATATATGTATTTATTACACTTATATATTATGTATATATATTATTTGTATTATTTAAAGTTTATTTTTTAGTTATTTAAGAAGAATAAAACATGCTTGTTTGCACCATCCCGTTTCACACAGACAAATTCTTACTCTAAAGGGTTGTCTGTAAGAGATTACTTTAAGCAATAAGACCGCCTTTGCACTCTTCTCTTGTTGTTATATTTACTTGTAATGTTATGTACACTGTATCTTTTGCCTTTTGTGTGCAATAAAGTGTTATAAATAAATAAATAAATATCCATACTACTGTAACCTTTTTGGAAGCTGGCTTGTTTGAGAGTCTCGTCTGCAAGCAATACGATTTTTCGCGATATAGATTCTAGATATTAAATAAGCTCAAGTGATACAAGTCTTCTACATCTGTATTCATTTTAATATACTTCTATAACTGGAGACTCCTTTTTTCAATTTCGACGTTTTTCTATATTATATTAAAAAAGAGCAACTTTTTTATATATTACAATATAGCTTCAAGTTGTGACCCTTGTGGTAGACTTTGCTATAAAAGTACTAAACTGATTTTCATTAAAAATATTCATTAAACAACAGTACAAACAATTATTTTCCTACAAATTTTATTTCTCAATTTATTCTCTATGTATAAAAAGTTTTAAGGCAGTAAAAATGAATAAACAAATTATAAATTGTAAATATTACTTTTAGAATAAACAAGATGGCTTCGTGATATACACACACAACACTAATACACATATACAAATGTACGAGTACAGTAAAATCAATATGAATAGCAACTAGGGTTATCATTATTATTTTTATTTGTAATTGTTCATCTTTATGTGTACTTATTGTGTAAGGGAGCTAAGCTAAATTGATTTAGGAGCATAGAGCTTTATTTAGACATAAACAAATAAATAGGCAGGCTTATTGATTGCGTCAGGCTTTGCATTTTCAAAACCACCTACCATTTCTTTGATTATATTATTTAAACGTGTTTTAATATAAGACTTACGTGTAATCGGATTTTGTTTATCAATTCCTGATATATGAGGAAAAAATATTGTGTTTGCGTTGTAAGTAATTGCTAATTGCTTTCAAAAAGATTTCGACATAGCACAAGCTTAAAATAATGTAATATCACAAAATATTTATCTTTTTACATTTTTAGACATTGTAACCTTTTTATATACACTTGTTTTGTTCTTAAAATAATTTAATAGTATTATATCATTGTATTAAAATAATATGAATTACATTATAAATTATGACATAAATTAAAATTTAATTTATTGATATGTACTGTAATTTCTTTTTCATATTTCAAATATGAAATGAATACCTTACAATATTCTGTCGGTATGTAATACTGAACTGATATCACATCGAGACACTAAATTCAAACAAAAGTGATACTATGGACTATACGACCACCACAATGCCTTCCACTTACCAGCTACCATCTAACTCTACTAATCTAAAAGATCCTGTTACTATACGGTCTAGCAAAAATTTCACCCAGCAGAAAGAATTCTTCAGGGAAAACATGCCAACATCATGAGGCTGGCAAAATCTATTCGAGGCACCTAGCGCTCTACCGTACCCCTACTCACTCCACCCGCATCCCGATTCCTATACAAGATCATTATCAAAAGTCATCTTTTCTTACGTAGATTCCCCTGTCTGTAGATTGATGCACTGGTGCAGCCGCTCAATGCTACGTTAATTTTTTATTGCTAAAATGCTATGCTAAAATTTTTTTCAACTTCCCGACTCCCTGGCATAAAGCTTTGACAGAACGATCGTCATGCTTTCTAAATAGGTAAAAATGTCCTTCTCGTTCGTGATCACATGAACCCCGGAACTGCTTCTTTCTTTTTGTCTTTTTAGAAGAGTGAGATAACATTACGACAGCAATTGCAAATTATGACAATCAAGAAACAGATACAATTTCTTCATTATACACTTCACTTACACTATTCAGGTACCCAACAAGAACCAGAGTCAGCCTGAAACTTTATATATAGAAGTTTTCAAAATAAATAAAGAAGTAAATCTCAAAATGTATAATATTTTTTGTGTTAAACACTTATGTCTACAGTTCGTTCCATAAACAACAAATGGATAAGGACGTAAACTTAAATTTTAATTTTTTTTAAGTAGTATATCCTCCAGCAGAATACTTTGGGTTAGCAAGTACTGCTCTTACTTGATCTATACTTTTTATTCTACTTATAGAGGCCATAGTAATTCCAACAACAAATTTTCACTTAAAAGTTACATATTGTGAAAGGCTTACATGTACAATCAGTACAAGAAATTAATGGAAACATATGAAAACAAAGAGGATCATCAGAAAAGTCAGAAAGTCGCTTGAAATAGACTGATTTTTGAAACAATAAAAACCAGAACTCTTTTTATGCCATTCGAAATAGTCAAACAAGTCATGCACTTTTACGATGTCTAAGTGTAAAGTCCACTATTTAAGTTTACTATTTACTCTGAACGTAACGCCACAGCAGTGTACATTAAGTTGACATTACATTAAAGAGCGTAGGCGGGTAAAGTCCTGATAGCAACGTCATCAACTCTATTCACACCGCAACATTTTGGGTTTCACCCCATTCCATTAACGCACTTAATTATACGGCCTACATTCCAATGAACATCGCTGTTTGTGTAACGGAATTGACTACGAAGAAAATATCCGATTAAGAACTAAATTTGGAGAATGCTTAATTTATTATATTTAATTATGAATATTAATAGAAATAACTCCTTGAGCTTTTTAGTTTTAGTTGCTTAGTAAGAATTTAATTATATAAATAAAATGTATAAACTTATTATAAAGAGCTTAACAAGCTTTACCTTTAATAAGGTGTTTTTTGAAATTTCAAGAAAAACGAGAAATGAGTCTCGTTCTATAAACTATATTGAATGTTCCAGTACTTCAGTTACGCGTTGTTCTTTCTTTCATATACTATTTATTAATATTATTAATTCTATCAGACGTTTTAATTAACATAAAATATTGTTCAAACGAAACCAGGAGAAACGCTAGTATTATACAAGACGAAAGATATTCAATTAGATCCAAAGTAAATGACTCGAGATTAACAAACAATTCCGTGACGAATCGTTAAATCGTTTCGATTCTGCATCCCCGAAATGAAGTACTTGATTTATTACTGATCCCCTTCAATGTAGACAGCAATTGAATAAAAAAGTCCTTAATACATTCCGTTTCTAAAAACATTGATTCAAATGAAACTATTACGTAAATCTTTGTGTTTATTCTATAACAAAAAAGAAAACATCTTCAAATGTTAATGTGAAAAATTACTTTATTAATATTTATTGAGTACGTATTAATTCCTGTCTATATGGACAGAAATTTATATATATAAATATGAGTTATTAAAATTAATCTCTAAAGCTTCTAAAACCTGTGTCTCTATCAAAATAATTTAAATTTCATGAAATCTGGTCATCACCGGACTGTTATTAAAAGCATCCGAGCAAATGTTTGTCAGATTTGGCACCAATCTAATATTTAAATTCTAAGCGAGCGTGAGTATTCTGAACGTGTTACCAATGAGTTGGGCCAAAAGCTTTTAGAGAGCTTAGATGGATGCATCTCAAGTAAGTGTAGTTTTATAGATATATTCCTAAAATTCGTACTATGTTCGTAATGCTATTTCGAAGTGTAGAAAATATAAAATATTTGAAGTGTACTTTATTTGTAGAAGTAAAAATTTAAAATATTGGTGATATTTAGTTTGTAAAATCAAATATTAAACATTAGTTATTTTTAGCTTCAGATTCTTATTGGTGGCATAGAGAAAGTAGTGATAAAAGTTTCTTATCGCCATATTGTAAAGTATCTAATAATTAATTAGAATGTTTTAATAAGTCTTCATTCAATGCGTTACATCTAGTGAATCTGTATTTTATACAATAATTTTAAATGTAATATTTTTCTGGCTACTATATTAACTGAATTTGGCCATTGAACACCAATAATTGTTTTGTTTCATCTTTCAACAACATTTCCAGTAAAAAGTCATATATATCTTACTTGTTAAAAGATATAAATTTAAAATAATTCACATGCAGCAGTTCACCAGGTGGTTACAACATAAATGTAAGCCTGCAAACAAAAAATACACGGACTTTATTTTCTCGCTTTTCAAATTTAGTGGACGACAGCATAAAGGTTTATACAAACATTGAAATTTTATTTGTTGCATTTAAATGTTTGCTCCCAAAGTCCCATTCGACAAGCTGCGCTTGCAAAATGTGCATGTTTATTTATTTTACTAATTTTTGATAACAAGAGTACACAGTTATTTTACAAAACAAATTAATGTTATGATAAAGGTGATCTAATTGCATTTTCAAAAATTCGCAATATGGAATCTCGATATTTTATCCACAGTTAATCTTCATTCTTGCAAGAAAGAAAACCGTAACGTTTTACGGAAAGTGATTGTCTTAAAACTAAGTATCTCTTGGCTACCTAGATACTCCCTGGCATTCTAGACTTTTACTTGAAATATCTTCACGCAAGTCGGTTTTTCTTGTGATTGCGTAAAAGGTATAGAAACTGAAAATAATATCAATAATCTAGATTTACGTGTTTGTCGAAACACAAAGACATAACTCTCGAGACATTGCACTTTAAAGACAAATTATTTTGGAAACTTGTCGTTAATCTACAATCATATAATTAGTACGGAACCCTCGATTCACAAATCTAATACGCACTTGACCAAATATTTTTCCTTATACAGGGCATTAGACTTTTGAATTGCTTACTATTTTCTCACAGATAATTGGAAAACCAGGTAGGCAATAATAACACAAACTTATTACATACATATGTATAAAAAGATATAAACGGATCTAATCGAATCGTATGAAACAAAATAATAAATTTTCTCGCAGACAGCTATCCCACAAAGGCCCTACAACAAGAGAACTTTAGAAAATGATTCGTATTACTATAAAAACCTTAATTTAAACGTTTTATTATAAAAGTGACCTCGATACCTTTGAAAATCCAATATCGATGATAATCCCTTGTGGTTACATAAAAAGCATCACGTAAAATACATATATTAAGAGTAAAAAGATGGCGAACGAGGGATACAAGGTTTTTCTATGTAAGTGTCATTGCGTTCGGCATTCTATTCTTTTTGGGTACCTGACCAGGCAATAAGTAACTATGAAAACTATGGTAATGCTTTTGACGCTAAAAAAATGAATCTTGTATTATTATTTTGTATAAATTTAAAATACATTAAGTACTTTAAGGTTTCTAATATTTTATTTTGAGCAAAATTCACTAATTACATAATTTTTCATGTTTTATAAATTATTGTTTACGTACTTATATCAGATACGGATGTAATAGAACTGGAACATGTGATGTTCCGCAGGCGCATATTGTAATGTTTAGCTTCATCGCACTACTTTAAACCTTACCATCATATCATATTGTGAACCTTACATAATATATTAGCTTAACTAAACTTGTTTTAATATTTGTACTTATATTTTATTTTAAATATTACTGTTTCAAAGACCTACTATACAGATTAAAAAAATAATACAGAATAGCCTTTTTACATCCAGACGTCACTTGAGTGGCAGAACTCAACGGTCTTATTACCAGAATGAGAAAAATGAAAACAATTTAATTTCTACGAGTGGAAATCGAATCCCAAACCGTCGCGTTTACAGTCAGACGTTGTGTCGATAAGACATGACAGCAATAATACTAATATTACATCGAGTCTGTACAATTAAACACTCTTTTACGTTATTCAGTTCTCAATATATCTTTTACATTGACGTAGCACAAAGATATCCAATATAATTTGCATTTATCTGAAAGGGTTTTTCAAAAATATACTGTTCAAAGAAATAAATTGAGGGAAGAAATAAATCTAGTTCAGACGCAATCAAATCGTCCTCTGTCGGAAAAGGATCTCCCTTGCGTGCACTTCCCATTGAATTATTGGTTTATTTTGAACTTAATTGGACTTACTTCAATCTGCTTGATTCATGAACACAGGTATTTAATGGGTTCGGGAAGTAAACTTGTCACGATACAAGTGCAATAACGACATAGATGTTGTGGATAATACGCTAAACGCCTTACTGAGATAATTTACGGTAGGTTATATATTACTTAGTAGTATTTAAGTTTAAGCCAAATGGCATGCTTTATATTTTAAATATTATTCGAAAATTATGATTATTACCTTCGATAAAGCTTCAGAAATGGCTTTAATAGGGGATGATACAAACATATATTTATAGATCGGCAACATAAAGTGAGGTATATATAATGGATCAGTTAAGGCATTAATAAATATTCAATAAAATAGCAGAGCTAATAAAAATAATCCTCCTTGAATGGATTTGAGACAAGTAGAATAATTACATTTAGATTGTTTACTATGTGGCAAAACACTCGGCATAAGGAACCATTGTAAATAAATCCTCAATAGTTTCGTCTCGTCGTAAAATGTCCAACACATACAAAACGAAAATGTTCTAATTTTTAATCCAATGTTGAAGCGGGGAAAAACACCTCTTTCGTTCGCGTAAATTATCACTCTCACCGAAAAACATTGTTTTACTCAAATGTCTAAAAATCGCTGGAGCACTGATAGCGTATACGATGCATAGGTGATGACGGCAAAGCGCTTCAAAAGGCTATGGAAATTTTTCATGATCTCAATCTCTCAGCGACAAACTGTAATGGTATGGTCACTATACCCTTATTTATTTATTTAGATAACGATACAAACTTAAACCGAAGGGTCCTGTAGTAAGGATTGAACGTATTAATACCATCTTGGTATTACATGGATTTCAACAGACTACCTTTTTAACGTAGGATTTCGGACTCAATAAGGAGTCGGTACCACTAAAAAATATTTTTAAATGTCACTATTCTGAATAGTCAAAATACACTTTCTTTAATAATATGTTAAATAAAATTTTAAATTTAAACGGGTACAAACTCAAGGTTGTAATTAAGTTGCAAATATAATCAAAGACATTTAATTTTTTAAACTGCTTGCCTGGTGCGTGAAAAAGTTAATTTGAACTGAAAATTAATTTTTCACAACTAGATTTTTTCATATTTTATATTTATATAGAATATGTTTTTTTTCCTTTCGGAGTCCGAGGCTGTTTACAATATTTTTTCTTCTGAGCTACGTTACGTTATCTTTCTAACTAATAAAATTTCTAGTAGTAGTAAGATAGTAGTGCAATAGTTACCAGACTACTATGTACGCAAATTTACCGTTTAGGTTACTAGTTCGGTTCTGGTATACATGTGTTGTATATTGAACTTTTTACTTTGAGCTATTTGCACACTCGGTCACTCGTCATATTTAAACATGTTCTCAAAGACAGTTGTGAGATTAACATAGCATTAAATTAGTTTTAGGTCAGCCTTTCCGTTACCTGTAAATCTTAAGCAACTACGAAGGTACTAAGCCTCGCATCAACACAAGCAACACTGTTAATATGGAAAAGGATGGGAATTGTAAAAGAAGTTCAGTGGAATGGTCGTTGGAAGAGTTTGTTGGCTCTCTGGAATTTCCCTCTGCATGTGGTGAAGTGATAAAAGCAAGACGAATGAACAGGAAGAATGTAAGTGAGGGGGTGGTTACTTGGGTCCCGACCCAGTCAGTGGTAATTACATTCCGAAGTCAGCAATTGCCTGAAAGAGTTTATTCATATAAGTCTGTCCTTCAAGTCGAACTGTATAAATATCCTACAATCCAGTGCCTCAAGTGTTGTCGTTTTGGTCACGTGAAAGCGCAGTGTCGATCGATGCCAAGGTGCTACAAGTGTTCCCAGTCTCATACTGGCGATAAATGTGACACCCCTAAGGAAACTTCAACTTGCATCCATTGCTCTTCAAAACATTTTGCCATTGATAAGGGGTGTCCTGAATTCATTAGGCAACAAAATATAAAATCAATTATGTCGCAAGAGTGTATCTCGTATATGGAAGCATCCTCCCGTTTCCCAACAGTCCAGCGTTCCTATGCGGATATTGCAAAGGAAATGTTTACCCCTCCTGTCTTCACAAACCCCCAGACTCCTCAAACTAGAATCCCTGCAAGTCCTACCAAGTCCTATCGTAAGACAGTCTTCCAAGTTCCCCGTCCCCGCGCACCTGCGGCGAAGTGGTATGATAGACAAGCTCACCAAGCCATTATTAATAATTCTTCCTCGTCCCTTCCAAATGGTTGTGCCCTTAATCAGGGTTCAGACAGTTCAACTGAGTCACGAAAGGACTTGTTGGTTGCTCTGACTGAGACCTTGGTCAGCATAATCTCTACTGCTGATGAACTCCCTATACCGTCCAACGTTGCCCAGAATTTACTCAAAATCTTCCAAATCCTTAATAAAGGCGTCACTAAGCTTCCTACAGTGGAATAGTAGTAGTGTTCGTGCTAAAAAGCATGAATTACTGCATATTATTTCCCTGTATGATCCTGTAATTATTGCCCTCTCGGAAACATGGTTGGTGCCAGACTCCCCGTTTAGGGTGTCGGGTTTTGCCTGTTTGAGGGAGGACAGAAGTGACGGGTATGGAGGTAGTGCTATCCTCATCCAGCACTCCTCTCCTTATTCTCTTATCCCTCTTCCACCTCACAGCCAACAGATTAATGCTGTTGCTGTGAGGGCCTTTGATATCTCCTTCCTCTCTGTATATATTCCTCATCCCTCCACTTCCCTCTTCCTTGAGCTAGGTCTATTATCTCTTCTCTTCCTAGCCCTGTACTGGTCCTGGGAGACTTTAACACTCATCACACACTGTGGAGGTGTTATTACTGTGATGGATTTTCTCCTTCGTTGCTGGACCTGATTGATGATGCTAATCTTTGCATTCTCAATGATGGGTCACCGACTCGTAGGGTTAATCCTAATCAGGATCCGAGGACTGCAGTTGACCTTTCCTTATCTTCCCCATCGCTTGCTTCTCAACTATCATGGTCTGTTCTCCCTTCTACCCATGGTAGCGATCATTTCCCCATCCTTCTTTCTATGTTTAATAGAAATCCTTCAGCAGTTCCTTCTTTATCTCCTAAATATAATTTAAAAAAAGCTGACTGGAAGAAGTACGCAGACTCTGTGGATTGCATGCTGGGCAATCTTCCTGAGTCTGGTAATTATGAGAACATCATTCTTTGCTATGATCGGTTTATCTCTGTCATTACATCTGCAGCTGACTTACACATTCCCAAAACACGCTCCATTCAAAATCGGATGCATTTCAATCCTTAGTGGGATCAGGAATGCTCTGATTTTGTCAATCGGCGAACATCTGCCGAGGCGTCATACACGGCCTGTATGACGATGGAGAATTACAATGAGTACAAACGCAGTGATGCAAAGTTCAGAAAATGTATTTGGAAAAAGAAGAAACTTGGTTGGGTTCATTTTTGTGAATCCCTTAATCCCCGCTCCCCTTCTTCCCTTGTCTGGACAAACATTAGGAGATTTCGCAGGTCTCTTAACAATGTCAGTAGCCCCAACTCCAATAATCCTTCCCTCTGGCTTAATGATTTTGCAAACAAATTGGCTCCCCCATCTGCCCCGTCCCGTGACCTGTTTATAAACACGCCTGTTGAATCTTCAGAGGAAATGGATTCCCCATTTTCCTTTGAGGAACTCGAAAACGTGCTGGCGGATTTAAAGGACACGAGTCCTGGTGAAGATGGTGTGCCCTATTATTTTATTGTCAAATTGAATGAAAAATCTAAGCGGTTATTTTTAAATTTGGCTAATAATATATTTAAATCAGGCAATATCCCCAATACTTGGAAATCTCAAATAATCATTCCTATCCTCAAACCTGGCAAATGTCCCTATGACCCTAATTCCTATAGACCCATTGCCTTAGCATCCACATTATCAAAAATTGTTGAACGGCTTCTGAAGAACCGTCTGGAGTGGATAGTGGAAAGTAGAAACATCTTAGCGCCCTCTCAGTTTGGCTTTAGAAAGGGCAAGGGAAAGTACTATTGATAGTCTCAGCGTTTTTACTACAGACATTCGACGAGCTTTTGCCAAAGGTGAGTATTTAGTTGGTGTTTTTCTGGATGTTGCATCAGCATATGACAATGTTCTACTTCCGGTACTCAGGCAGAAACTGCATCAGCTGAGTATTCCGCCGAGGATGACTCATTACATATGTAATTTGCTGACCGGTAGAACAGTATCTGTGAAACATCCGCTTCTTACTGTACCTCCCAGACTTGTCTAGAAGGGTCTGCCTCAAGGTTCGGCTCTTAGTCCTCTGTTATATAACACATGACCTCGAATTGTCTGTTAATAACTTTTGTAACATTCTTCAGTACGCTGACGACATCGTCCTCTATTATAGTTCAAAGTCAATGGAGGGCATTACTTATCGTCTGAACGCTGCTTTGCACTATCTAAACCAGTGGCTCTCTGGACATGGCCTGGCGCTATCTGTGGATAAGTGTCAAGTAGTAGTGTTTACCAAAAAGAGAAATATACCAAATTTTCAAATATTTAGTGAGAATATTCCCATACGGATTAAAGAAAATGTAAAATTCCTAGGCATGATACTCGACAAAAGACTGAACGGAATTGCCCATGCTGAATATATCAGCAAAAAATGTGAAAAGGGCATCAATGCTTTAAGAGCTGTGTCTGGTGTGTGGTGGGGTGCTCACCCTTATTCTCAAAAACTGCTGTACAATGCTATAATCCGTAGTCATATTGACTATGGGTTATTTGTTTTAGATCCCTTTAATAAAGTTGCTACAGAAAAAGTCAATCGTATACAACATAAGTGTCTACAGATTATTATAGGTGCAATGAAGTCTACTCCCACCAATGCACTACAAGTGGAGTGTGTGGACCCTCCTTTTCCTATTCGCCGACAATTCCTCTCTGATAAATTTGTTAGTAAAATGTTACAGCTGTCCTCTCATCCTTTAAGGTCTAAGTTATCTGAATTATATGAACTTATTCCTCGTGGCAAGCCCTTGCCTTACTTGCTGGATAGCTTCCTTAGACTAACCTCTCTCCCTCACCCCTTGTCTTCCTCACCATCAAACCCATTATTCCTTACATCTTATAACGCTCTTGTCCATTCTCCGCATGTCATCACAAATCTTGGCCTTACCAAGGGAGATCCTTGCATCAACACCAAATTTCAAGAGCTGGTTAATGAAAAATGGTTAAATCATGTCCTCATCTTCACAGATGCTTCAAAGCTTTCGCAGGAGAGCTGTGTTGGTGCAGCTTGCTGGATCCCAAAATTCAAAATTATTTTACAATTTAAATGTCCCCCCGAATCGTCAGTGTTTACAGGTGAGGCTGTTGCTTTGTTTGAAGCAGTCCTGTTTGCACAGTCCCATGACTTTAAACAGACGGTTATTTTTACGGACTCGTTAAGCTGCTTAATGACGTTGAAGGGAAACCCGTTTCATAGTAGACTAGAATCTTCAATTGTTTTAAGGATTCGTGAAGAATTGTACTCATGTCACCTAAGGGGTTTGGACGTTACTCTCGTGTGGATTCCAGGTCACTCTGGAATTAGTGGGAACGAATCTGCAGACTCTTGTGCCAAATTAGCCATCCAGTGTGGTACTCTTGACCACTTTTATAACTCTGCCCAGGATCTGCTCGCCCTGGCAGATATTCATCTTTATAAGACCTGGAATAATTTCTGGGATAATTCAAAATCAGTTAAAGGTAAGTATTATGCCCTAATTCAACCTAATATTCCAAAGCGACCGTGGTTTTTTACTCAAAAACATATTGATCGGAGGATTATATCAACAATATGCCGCTTACGTCTTGGACATGCGTGTACCCCTGTACATTTGGCTAAGATCAGGGTCAGGGACCATTCGCTGTGTGAATGTGGCCTTGACGATGGCTCTCCTTCTCACATCCTTTTCTCTTGTCCTAAGTTAACTCGTCCCTTGTATGATATTCTTCCCAACAAAGTTCCTCGTCCTCTTAATGTCAGTGTGTGTTAATGTTTGTGTTTAGTCCTCTATGTAAATTTCTATGTAAATACATTAAGTATAATAATATTAGATTATAAACTAACACCCATGTAAAATATTTTTATTTAGTACTAACCCAATGTATTATGTGTATATACTGTAATTCTTACAGATTAAATTTGTTTTAGGTGAAGGATTTTTTATTGGATCTCTTTTTTACATGAATTCTATTATTGTGTGAAGCTTATTTTCTTTTTTCACCGTACATTCTCCTTCGTGTATTCTCCAAACAACGTGACATTGGCGAAGAGAATTGTGCTCAACTGGCACGCTCGGAACGCCATTACCGTAGAACAGAAACAGAAACAGTATTTAATTATTTGGAATTCGCTTATAGAAAAATATGACGATCATCGTTCTCTCGCTTCTGCTTATTTTAACATGTTAACGCCGATAGAAAAAAATAAAAATCGTAAAAATGCTGTTGGTCGTAATTTGTTTATTATGTTACGATACGTATAGAAAATAAGTTTTATTCAATTCTGTACATGTGTTACATAGTTACAGTCAAATACATAGCTGAGGTCACCGGTGCACCCCATGGCGCACAAATACAGAAAATATATTTTCCGGTACCCGGCGCCGCGCCGGCCACCCCGCCGGCCACCCACTACACCAGTACTGCGCTTGCGCTTACGGTGATAGAACGTGTGTTACTAGATCAATTACGTTCCTACTACCTTACCTGTCATCATTTTCTTCTTGAATAGTTAATGTCCGAGCCTTTAGATATGGATTTAGTTATTAAATTAGCTTATTATTGGAGCAAAGACAAGATACTTGGACAAACTTTTCCAGCCACGTTATGAGTAGGAACCGCTTCGAGTTACTACTGCAATACCTACACTTTAGTGACAATTTATCCGTCGACCAGAAACGATCTTATTGCCAAAATAAGACCTTTAATCAATGCTCTCAATGCTACTTTCCAGAAATATTATTCGCCTAAGAAGATGTTTGTGTGGATAAAAGCCAAGTACCTTTCAGAGGGTCGAATAATATTCAGGCAATACAATAAAAGTAAGCGACACAAGTATGGCATGAAGCTATTTAAGGTATGTACTGTTCCCGGATATACTTGCAAACTTAATTTGTATAGTGGGAAAAACATTTACGCAATAAATACTACGCCAACAAATGTGGTGATGGCACTATGTGAAAATATATTTGACAAAGGACACACGCTAGCAACTGATAATTGGTACACTAGCTTGCAACTGGCTTATCGGTTATTGGAGAAGCAAACCCATTTCATTGGCACATTGCGAAAACACAGAAGAGGATTGCCTAAGGCTGTTGTTGATTCGAAACTGCAAAAAGGTGAAACAATGGCTATGGAGAATGAAGATGGAGTAACAGTGCTCAAATGGAAAGATAAGAGGGATGTGCTTATGCTGCCGACAAAGCATTCCGACAAAATTGCTGTGGTGGTGAAAAAAGGCAAACAGATTCGTAAACCAAAGTTATTTTGGATTATAATAAATCGAAAGGGTCTGTAGACATGAGTGACCAAATGGGTGCCTATTCTTCGCCATTGCGGAAAACCGTAAAATGGTATAGAAAATTGGCAAAGAGCTACTTCTAAATACGGCAGTTGTAAATGCTTGGGTCATGTACAATGAAAATAAGCAGAGCAAATCTTCAATTGTCGACTTTAGGAGGGCTCTCATAAATTATTTGACTCGGCCAGCAGATTCCCAAGAAATAATTATCAATGAAAAACCTAAAAGACTCAAGCATGTTCTAAAATTAAAGGAAGGAAAAGTAAGAGACACGCGTCGTTTTTGCGTGCAATGTTATAAAGATTCAGTACAGGAATTTGGTCGTAAAGCAGCTAAGAATAAAGCTAAGAAAGTGAGTACGTTCTGTGTGCAATGTAAGGGGGAGCCTCACTTTTGTCTAAATGTTTCAATTATGTCTTAATGTTCGTAAAGGATTTTTATCACATCTTTTACAGTATGTTTTGTCACATATTATGGCTAATTATTTATATTCTAATGGTTGTTTGTAATTATGCTTACTAATGAGAACTTTATTTTATTTTTCAGTAAAACTGATTTTTGTTTGTATTTCATTAAAAAATAAAGACTGCTAATTTTCGTTTAAATAATAAAGACTAATTTGAATTATATATCCTGAATTTTATTTTGGTTACTTTTTTCGCTATCTTTCATTTTTTCAATTCCTTACAAGGTATGTTTGTCCCACTGCGCAGTATAGTTCTAAAGCGCCGTACCGGTCACGGAGTACGAATAAAGTAACAGTCAGTATGGCCGGGCCGGCGGCGAGAAAAAGTAGTTTGAATATGACTATACGTTGAGGTCACCGGTGACTCCCATGGCGCTATGATAGGGGAAGGGTGAGGTCACCGGTGACCCCCGTGACGTTTAGCGTGTTAATCAGATGTTAGAATTTAAAGCGCTTAATAATAATAGTGCGGCTGGGCTCGAGTCTTTCTTAAATAATTTAATTCTTCTGTTGAAGCTCTTAAGCAGTTGAAATTAAACGATTTAACCGATTTCATGTTTTTACACCTTGCTATACAAAAATTAGATTCCAATACTATTAAATTATTTGAAATTACTTATCGTAAACAAAAAATTCCTTCGTATGAAAATCTTGTAGAATTTATTAAGGAACAAAGTAAAGTTTTATCTCGTGGTAATTTTGAATCGAATGATTGGTTAGATCAAAATAAATCTCGCTTAAAGACATTGCCCACGCCTAAATCTGCCACTCGCTCCTTTGTTAATATGGAAGGAAGTACAAGTGCATATCATAAGTGTACTTTGTGCAATAATAATAAACATGCGCATTTATATTCGTGTCCTATTTTTATGAAAATGAACCCGCATGAAAGATTTAGTTTTATTAAAAATAACTTATATTGCAATAATTGTTTAAGTACTAAACATAAAACTTTTGCATGTGCTTCTCAGCACACTTGTAATCATTGCTCGCTAAGCATCATTCTTTGCTACATTTCAATAATTCTAATAAATCTAATAGTAATGTCGTCGTAAATAAGTCTTCGACACGTAATTTTCCGCGTCGCGCTTCTTCTCCCGCACCCGCACCCGCTCCCGCTGGCTCGTCCGCACTGTGTCGGCCGGTCAATCTGAATGCTCCGGCGTTCAACACGCTAATAATAATAATATCACCTCTAACACGAATAACGTTCGCTTTCTGAATCTCATGTAGATTCTAATGTTTCCGCATCAGTTTGTACCATTTCCCGCGGTCATATTTCAGGTACCGCTACTACCTTGTTAGGTACCCGCCAAAATTAAGTTTTTGATAAACATAACCGCACTCATTTCTTGAGATGCTTAGTGGACCCTGGTTCACAAAGTGATTATATCTCTTCCGCATGTTGTAAGCGCTTATCGCTCCAATTTATTCTCAAAATCGCTTTTCCGAGGTTCAAGTATAGGTGGAACTTCGCAAAAAATTCTCGGAGTATCCTCTATCAAATTTTCGTCTCGTTTCGATAGCGAGAAAGAATATAATATACGACCGCTAGTTGTTGAACGTATTACGTCACAACTTCCTGATTCACGTATCGATGTGATCGCGATGAAGGATTTAATTAAAGACATACCGCTCGCAGATGATGATTTTTCAAAACCCGGACCTATTGATTTATTGTTGGGAGTAAATCTATATTGTGATATTTTGCTTTCTAATAAAATTAAAGTTTCCGGTAATTTAACTTCCGCTTTTGAAACCGCTTTAGGTTATATTGTAATGGGTGATGCACCTGTCATCGCTCCTCTTTCACGCACTTCCTCGTTTTGTTTATTTACTCGCGAACCTCTTGACACTATTTTAGAAAAATGCTGGTTTACTGAAGAAGTACCAGGTCAAAAATATTTGAGTCCTTCTGAACAGGAGTGTGAGTCTATTTACACTTCTACCACCTCTAGAAATAACGATGGTAGTTTTTCCGTAGCTTTTCCTTTTAAAGACAACCCTGAAAGATTAGGAAATTCTTTCAATACCGCTAAGAAAAGATTTTTGTATTTAGAGAATTTAAAAAAGGGCAAGACCTGTTCGCCTATGCTTCAAAAATTATCTCCTTTCATTCATGAAAATATTATTCGCGTAGGTGGTCGTATTTAAATCGTTCATCTTTAGATTATTCTCAAAAGCACTTTTATTAATTGATTATTTATTAAATATTTACGAAGCATTTATTAATTGATTATTATCACCGCGAAAATTGTCACGCTGGACTGCATTTATTATTGTCAATTATTAGACAAAAATTTTGGATTTTGTCAGCGCAACGAATTAATTAAATCCCGCATTCATAAATGTAATAAATGTTACCGCTTAAATCCTAAACCTACGTTTCCCGCTATGGCTGATTTGCCACCGTGTCGCCTGTGTTGCTTGCTTTGTAGCAGCGGCTTGTGGACGACAATGTCGATCAAAGCTTCTGCATATTTTATGCAGTGAATAATGTCTGTAATGAAATCACTTGAAATATTTCACTTCACACGCATACATATTTTCCAAAATAAGTTGTAT